>VDFB02198332.1:0-44157 GCA_007258455.2 Sequoia sempervirens | reverse complement strand
CAATACAAACGGCCGAAATAGGTTTAGGCATGCATAAAGCTAGAAGAAAATGGTAAAGTCTAAGAATAAGACCCTGATGGAGCGGAAGAGGAGTAGGCTCATTGGGGTTAGTAGCGGCTGAAGCAATACACTTTTCAACAAAATTTTTGAGGTCTATTAGTAGGAAAAAGGGAAAGCTCAGAAGAACTTTATGCCTAAGGTGATTTAACAAAGGAAAATGGTAGGAGAAGTAAGTTTTGCACCTTCCTTCCAGCGTGACATACTTCATCAAAGCTAGACACACCTGGTCCCACGGCTATGGGAGAGCCTCCCAATAAAACCTAGACTAGTTGTGCATCGTTGCCTCCTCGCCAATGAAAAATTTGTTCATGCTCTCATTATCCTGGGTCTTGGAATGTTTAGGATGCTTCAGACCTATGCTCTACACACCCGTCTCCTGCACAATAAGTTCCTCATTCACCATGAAGGAGATGCCACCCATGGAAACATGATGATTCTTCCACGAACTAACGAATTGAGTGGACAGATTTGGGTCATGACCCACTAGCCTCTCCATGAGAGGAGCAATGCCGCCTTCCATGCAAATATCCCAGACAAGTGGATCCTTTTGAAATTCTTTGCAGTTATCTGGTTTCGTCCGCACTCTTTCTCCTCCCATAATGCTACACTTCATATAGTATAACCAAGAACTCTGAAAACACAAAAGATTAGAGACAATAGCCAGGTGAAAAAAACCCCACACAATTAGACATTTAAGCTGTGAACAGCCAAATTTGATTATCAACCCAATAGAAAGGTCACATGCACGAGTAGGAAGCTTTCCCGAAGACATCTTAGCGTTGCCATGAATTGGTATCATATTGTGCAAATGGCAAATAAGGAAGGACATGCTAGGCAGGGAAGGATTGCCTTCCAAATCGCAAAAGCACAAAAATATAGGCAGACTAGCCGTGGGGCTATAGTTAGAAATTTCTAATTTGATGGCCCTATTTTTCTAATCAAAGGAAGAGAGCTAGAAAAATACAAATTGAAAATAATAATTTGATGAATTATGCCTCAATAAACTATGCTCTTTATTAAACTAAACAAAAATATAGCTCTCTATATGTTTATTAGACCTTAGTTCTCATATGATGTAACATAAGCTTTTAATATAAGTTATACCTGTGAGGAAAACTCATATATTCTAGATTCACCCTTAAACATGTTGTTTTACATATAAATATGTGTACACACAAATTAATTTTTATATCAATTGACAATTTTTTTATGATATATTTTTATTAAAATATTGTTGCATGATATTTTCTTCATACATTTTTTAGTCCATCTTCATTATTATTGGTATTGTATTTTCTGGGAAATTAAATATAAAATATTAAAATACTTAAAAATCAAATTTTATTATTGACTAATTATTTTTAAAAACTAATTTTTATATTATACAATCTACTAATATTAATATATTATATATTGAAATAAAACAGAATAGAATGATTAGCACATGTTGTCAATAACATTCCATGTTCCATCATCATGATGATAAAGAGTTGCAGGAGAAAGGTGATTGTTTGCATACCAGAACTGGATAAAAAGAGATGGGTGAAAGAAAAAAGAAAGATACATGTGATTTGAAATTCTTACACAATTAAATTCGAAAATAACATGCACTAATTATTAGAAACTGTAAAAATTTAATATCATTAATTAAAATATAATAAAAAAAAAACTGTAAAGAACAAACTATAATTCACTGGCAAACCCTCAAAGCTTGTAAACACCTACAAGGATTATTAATCACCAGAAAGGTAAACCGAGACCCCAAAAAAATTGTCTAAAACAAATAAACAAAGTAAATTATAGCCATATGGGTATTGCAAACACAAATAAGATTCCATTTCTACACTTCGTATGCTTCCCCTCGATGATAACCAGAAGATAATCCTGAAAACATTATACTTCTGAGCTCTTCACAGACAGTAATACTGATGTACAAAAGGAAACATGAGGGGAAGAGTTTAAACTTGACAGGACTTACAATGAAATAAATGATTGAGGACCTGGACAGGGGTCCACAGGGGTTAAAGCTCTTTGGTCCACAGAGTAAGCAGGAAATCAGTAGAGATGGAAGGGAAGGCGAGGTTTAATAATGGCCTCCAATGGAATTGATTTGGGCGTTGAGAGTCCAAGTAAAGATGCAAATTTTCATAACTAAAAATACTTTATAAATGAATTATCATATCTAAGGGTGGGGTCCCATGGATGGGGGCTTCCTAAGAATTTTAGCTGGTGTTGCTAATATTTTTTAGGCATATTTTAAAGAGGGTGGTCTCATGGTTTTTTTAGTGCAATTTAAGCTTGAAAGTTTAATCTCTAAAATTTGTGGAAGCTAGTGGTCTCATGAGTTCTATTATTTTTCATATTCAAGAATAAATAAATATAAAATAATAAAAAAATTAATTGATGAGAATTTAAAAATCACAAATGATTGACAAGTGGAAAGAAAATTTATAAGTTGGTGGGGCAATTTCTAGACCCCTTCTAAATGCACCTGCTCAAATTTTCAAATTATAATGTACAGTCTACCATTGTTCAAGAAAAGATTCTAATTAATCTTATTGCATATTTATGTTTTTGCTCCAACTAAATAATAATAATAAAATGATCACAAAAGTAACACATATTGATCACAAATAGACACTTAATAGACATGTATATGATTATTACTTATAATTATTAACAAATTATAAAAAACTATCTAAAATAGTTAATAAAATTTTTAAAATTGTTAAGAAAAAAAAAAAAAACAATTAGATACTTATTGAATTCTAATGCATTTCAATCATTTTAACTCACATAAAATGAAAGAATATCATACCCTATCGAAAAATGGTGCACAAAAAGTGTGAAGAGTTGTTGTGGGGCCTTCATCATAATTGTCATATGAATTTTTGGTCATTTGGAGTCCTTTTAGGCTTAACAAAATGCACTTATGCTTTGTAACATGAGTGCACATTTTTTTCGTTCACATGCTTTATAAAAAAAGCACGTTTTAATATTTATAGATATAGTTTTAAGTTCTCAAAACCAGTCTCATTAGATGCCAACTAGTTTTAGCTAACTAGTGAGTTACAAGATGATAAATACCATAGTAAGATAAATAGCTCCTTATGGCATTAAAATATCTACCAACCACAACATCATTTTTTTCAAACTCTTGAAACATCTACCTTTTCTCATAAAGTTGGCTTCAAGATCTTTATAGACTCTCTTAAGACTTTAATAATATACTACACAAGTCAAGTAAAGCTATACCAATCCCCCTTAACACTGTTAGTGTGCATTTTACCCTAAATCCTAAACCCTTAAATTAAAATCCTTAATACTAAACCTTAAAGACTAAACTATAAAACCTAATCCCTAAATCCCAAACCATAAACCCTAAAATTTATCCCCTAAATCCAAAATCCTAAACCTTTCAGTCCTTAACCCTAAACTATTAAATGAAAACACTAAACCCTAAATATTAAAACTCAAGCCCTAAAACTTAAACCCTAAATCATAAAATCCAAATCCTACACTTTGAAACATAAGAATAAACCATAAAACCTAAACCATAAAGCCCAAATCCTAAATCATTATCCCTAAATCATAAACCTTAAAACCTAAACCATAAAATATAAAACATAAACCCTACACCCTATACCATAGATCCTAATCTATAAATTCTAAATCCTAAACCCTAAACCCTAGATCCTAATCCTTAAACCCTAAACACCAAACCATAAACCCAAAACGCTAACTCCTAAACCCTATAACCTAAAGTATAAACCCTACACATTAAAACTTAAACCATAATTCCTAAACCATATAAACCTTAAACCCTAAATCTCAAACCCTAAAGCCTAAAGCCTAATTAATAAACCATAAAACCAAAATCCCTTTACCTTAAATACCAAATCCTAAACCCTAAACCATGAGATAGTGAGAGATACAAAGGGAGAAGGTAAAGGAATTATAAGGAAGAGGATAAGAGATAAATAAAGAGATAATGATATGTATATAGAAAAGGATAGATGGAGAAGGAAAGACAAAGAGATAAAGAAGATCTTGAGATAAAGAGAGATATATAGAGATAGTGAGAAATAGATAGGATGATATATAGGAAGAGTTAGAGATAGAGTGTGAGAGAGAAACATAGATGAGAGAGTGATAGAGTGAATGAGATATAGAAGGAAAAATTTAAAGAGGCAGAGGCAAGGAGAGAGTGAGATAGAGAGATATAAGAGAGATATGGTATATGTGACATAAAGAGAGAGGGAGGGAGAGTGCTAGTGATAGGGAGAGGGAGAGGGAGAGATATAAGGAGGGAGGGAGAGTGATAGAGGTAAGGAGATGGAGAGAGATAAAGAGAGAACGAGAGGAAGAGAAAGATAAAGAGAGGGAGAGATAGATAGAGAGGAAGAGAGATAAAGAGAGAGTGAGAGGGAGAGATAGAAAAAGGTAAAGGGGTATGTGCAGGATCATGATGGACCAAAAAGTGGTGATGTGATGGGTTTTTGTAGGGTATGTGGTTGACGACTTTTATTTTACCCAAAATTGATGAAACGAAAAGGGTTTTTAAAGGAGATTCTAAGCTTTCCACCAATATAAATTATACTTTACTTTGAATTTAATAAATAATTATTATTTATTTTCTATTTGAATTACAACTAAAGTCATAATTGATAGGCTGATTGAAAAACATCTATAACTTTCAAACGTTGTCACATTTTTTGAATCTAAAACATGTGTCACATTCTATGCTTCACATACTATAGGATTACAAAAAAAAATCATGAATTTTTGACCAAGTTAAGGTGGTTAGACGACAATTTTTTATTTTTAAAGTTGTAATAAAAATCCATAATTAATTATTTACTTGGAAAAAATTACAAAAATATGCATCACATCGGGACATGAGTCCTCTACTTATATCTAAAACATTATAAAAATAATTATCATTTTATTGTGGTTAGGGTGGTCGATAGACACCTACTCTTTATTTTTCCCTAAAATTTAAGCTACTACATGGAAATTTCAAATTTTCACCAAATAGTTTTTTTTTTTAAATAAACCTAGAAATTTAGAAACTAAATTCAATTTTCTACAAATTCTATTCTTATATATTTTTGAAATAATATAGATAACTTATTCAAATTTTTACGTCAAGTTGCCTAACTTTGATTTTTCTGAATTTTTTGCCACTTAAGAGCCTATTTTTTCCATGATGATCATGCACATATCCAAAGGGAGAGAGTGATATAGAGAGAAAAATAAGAGGGAGAGAGAGATAGATATATAGATATAGTGAGAGAGAGAGAGAGAAAAATGGATAAATGAAGCAAGAGAGATAAAAAGAAGGGAAGATATAGAGATAGAGCGAGTGAGAGAGAGAAAGTGATACTAGATACCCTAAAATTTATACCTTAGACCTTATAGCCCAATCCCTAAATCTTAAATCCTAAATCTTGAACCCTAAATCTCAAACCTTAAAACATAAACCCTAAATAGTAACTCCTAAACCTTAAACCTTAAACTATAAAACCTAAACCCTAAATGCAAAGTCTTAAACCATTAAATTAAAACCCTAAAGCCCAATCCTTAAACCCTAAACCATAAACACTAAATCCAAACCTTGATCCCTAAACCCCTAAAGCTCAAACTATAAACCTCAAACCCTATGTCATAAAACCTAAACCGTAATCCCTAAAATTAAAATGTTAAGCACTAGACGATAACCATTAAACCCTAAACCCTAAAGCCCAAACTCTAAACCCTAAATTCTCAATCCTAAGGCCTAAACCTAAATCCTAAATTCTTAAATTAAAACCTTAAACCTTAAAAATTAAATCCCAAGCCATAAAATATAAATTTCAAACCGTAAATATTTAACCCTTAACTTTGTTGCAAGTATGAGTAAGATTGGTGGTGTTGTCATTGATGTTGTCATTGATGTCAACATAGTATAGGTTGTTGCAAGTTGTGCATGTATAGTTGAGATGTTGTTGAGATGTTGTGAGTATATGGAGTTATATTTATGATGTTGTAGGTGTGTTGATATGATGAGTTGCCAAGTTCTTTTGAGAAATAGTGAAGATAGAGTTGTGTATGCTCAAAATGTGCTTCGGTATGTGCTCCACATTTCTTCTATGTTGATCCTATGCTTGTGCAGATATGAAGTGTTGTTTATGGGCATCTGTTGGTGATATATCCTGTACTAGAGCTTCTAGTTTGATGAGGGTGAAATTTTTGTTCACCGGTGTGTGAACTACTCTAGTAGAGTTTCCTGCCTATGGACTGGGAGAAATGTTTCTTCTTTGTAGTCCTCTGCTAGTTTTTTCCAGGTCTTTTGGATCTGGTAGAAGTCTTGTATTGATGTTATCTATGTTCTAAAAAAGGCGTTCATGGTTTGGTGCTCCAGAATATGAGTTTCAAAATTTATGTGTGTGTTTGTACAATCTTGATAGAATGATGGAAAGTGTTTTGTGTTTGAAGGTTGTTGCATTTGTTGTGGATGAATTTGAAAGCATCTTAGATGTGTTCTATTGTTTGGTGAAGTGTGTTATGTGGTCTACATGATTATCTTCTTGTTACAGAAGCATGTACTTCAAGTTCATTTGTGTTTTCATTAGGTTTGGCCAACCTGGTGTCTACACGTCATGCGAAGGATATGTATGAATTGAGAAAGCATGTGATTGATATGAAACATTATTTTGGGTCTTGGTTAAGTGTTGCTTTGGTTTGCTCTAATTCTCTTCCACTGCAAGAATGTTGAGTTGTTGACCTAATTTAAATTTGTAAAATGAAGCATGTGTAGCCAACCTTGGAGAAAGTTTCTAAGGTTGAAGATGGTATAAATACAATTCAAGATGTTGTGAATTGATGTATCAAACATGCCACAAGTTTGATAAGTGAGAGTGTTCAAAAGTGAGTTGAGGTAGCAATACTTTAATGTGTTAGACTCCTGAAAGCAGTGAGTTGATGGTGTCTGCAAATCGTCTAATCAAGGATGTGGATGTGTGTAATCTGTTGTGGTGGATTTTTCTGTTCTCTTTTGTATCTGTAGGAAGTGAGCCTCCTTGTTGGATAGTGAGTCCTATCTATAGGCAGTGAACCTTGTATCTAGACAGTGAGTCCTATATGTAGGCAATGAGCCTTGTATCTGAATAGTGATTCCTTTCTTGGTAGTGAGCCCTTTGGTAGTGAGGCTCTTTGTAATTAGTTTTGGAATTACTTTATATTGTGAGTTAATCCTCACTGTGGTTTTTTCCTTATTGGGTTTTCCACATAAATCTACATAAAGTTCTATTATTTGCATGAAACTAATAAAGTTCTGTTATTTGTATTTCATGTTCATACTTAATAACAAAATTAAGTGGATTTGAAGTTGATAAGTTTGAGATTTATGATTGATTTTGGTGACAACTGATTCACCACCCCTTTTAGTTGTCGTGTTCCTTTCAACAATTGATATCAGAGCTTTGTTTCCTTGGAGAAGAGCTTAACCACTTGAGGTAGATCTGATGGCACACAAATTGGAAATCCCTATGTTTGATGCATCTGACTACAGTGACTGGAAAGTGTAGATGAGAGGTTACACAATCTCTCTTGGTTAGAAGACTTGGAAAGTTTTTGAGACAAAGTATGTTGCACTAGCAAGTGGTTCTTCTTCTGCATATGAGATTTCTGCCTATGAGGAAAATGAAAAATCAAGGTATGCGATCTATAGTGCTTTATCTAAAACTGAGCAAACAAAATTTTTTCTTTGGGCACTACTTATGAAGTTTGGAAAATTTTGGAAGATATCTATGAAGGAAATGATAGAGTGATGTTTTCAAAGAAGCTAACAACTAAGTGTAGATATGAGAACTTGAAGATGGAAGAAGGTGAAGATATTGCAAGCTACTTTCAAAGGGTTGATATTGCAGTGAATGAAGTTAAAAAATAAGGTGTTACCCCAACAGATGAAGATGTAATAAAGAAAATTTTGATGACTCTACCGAAGAGTTACAGTGATAAGGTTTCAACTATTGAGGAAGTGTATGATCTTAATAAGATCACTAAAGAACAAATATTTGGAACCTTGACTACATTTCAGATGAGGAAGTTTGGAAAAGAAAAGGAGAAGACAAAATCAACCTTTCAAGCTACTAAGACAGAAGATAATTCGAATAGTGATGATTCAGAGAAGTTGGAAGAAAATTTTACAAGGAAGTTGAAGAAAGGTATCGGTAAGTACAAAGGTATGTTACCTTTTAAATGTTTCAATTGTGGAAATATTGGTCACTATGCTTCAAGATGTCCAAATAGAGTTGTACACAAGAAGAACAGAGATAATAAAGACAAAAACTTGGATAAGAAGTTCAAGAAGTTGTAGTATGTTAGAGAAGATGTTGGGATTTCTAATGATGAATCTAATTTTGAGGATGATAATGATGAATGCTTGTATTTAGCTTTAGAGAATAAATTAGTGTTTACTAACTCTGGAAGATGTGCAAGGGAAAGCAGTCCAGAGAACAAGAAGAATGAAATGGAAGGTACTCTGGTTACTTCATTTCATGCTAGAAAAGATGAATAAATTGGGTGATTGACAGTGGCTGCTCAAATCACATGACTGGAGACAAAAGTAAGTTCACTAAACATGAAAAATATGATGGTGGATTAGTCATGTTTGGAGATTATTCTAGAGAAAATATTGTTGGAAGAGGAACAATTATTTTTGATGGAAAACACAACACTGATGATGTCTATTATGTTAAGGGCTTAAGGCATAATCTTTTGGGTGTTGGAAAAATGTGTAGCAAAGGATTTAAGCTTTTGTTTCAAGATAACACTTGTGATATCAGAAAAGGGTCTGGAACTGTGGTTGCTATAGGAAGAACATATGGAAACATTTATCAGCTTAAGGGTGTTGATGGACAGTGCCTTGTAACTCAAGTTAATGAAAGTTGGCTATGGAACTGATGGATGGGACAAGTAAACTTTGATAATTTGATCAAGATTAGTTCAAGAGAAGTTGTCCCCAGACTTGCCTAAAATCATAAAGCCTACCAATAATATTTGTAGAAGTTGCCAGTTGGGAAAGAAACAAGATGCAATTTTAAAGGAAAGGAACAATCAACTACCGAAATGTTGGAATTGGTTCATACAAACCTTTGTGGTCCTACTAGAATAGGAAGTCTTAATGGTGACAGGTATTTCATGCTCCTAATTGATGATTATTCTAGAATGACATGGGTTACTTTTCTTAGCCTGGGAGAAAGCTCAAGCTCTGGATAGATTCAAAGTGTTCAAGGCAAGAGTAGAGAATGAAGTGAACATGAGAATCAAATGTTTAAGGTCTGATAAGAGCATGGAATAAAGAGACATTTTTTTGCTCCTAGAAATCCTCAACAGAATTGAGTTGTTGAGAGAAAGAACTAGATTGT
This sequence comes from Sequoia sempervirens, assembly GCA_007258455.2. Lineage (NCBI taxonomy): Eukaryota > Viridiplantae > Streptophyta > Pinopsida > Cupressales > Cupressaceae > Sequoia > Sequoia sempervirens. The sequence goes on along the minus strand of VDFB02198332.1, from coordinate 34,687 downwards.
TCAGGAGGCTGCAAGAACAATGATGAAAGAAGCAAATGTACTTGATGTATACTGAAGAGAGATGATCCACACTACTATCTATATTCTTAATAGAGTTCAAATCAAAGGTAACAACATAAAGACTCCTTATGAGTTGTGGAATGGAAAGATTCCTACTGTGAAGTACTTTAAGGTATTTGGAAGTAAATGTTACATTAAAAGAGATGATGATAACCTTGGAAATTTTGATGCTAGATGTGATGAAGGAATTTTCCTTGGGTATTCAACTAGTAGCAAAGCTTACAGGATAGTTGAAAGTGCAAATGTGAAGGTTGATGAAGATATGCATAGACAAGTTGAGATAAGTGAAGTTGAACCTGATGAACCTATCTACAGACCAATACCTAAAGAGAATAAGGAAGAAAAATAACATACTAAAGAAGAAGAAGAAGCTTTAGAACCTGCTCCTAAGACTCCTAAGTATGTATAGAAGAATCATCCGGAAGAAGAGATAATTTTCGATAAAAGTGAAGGTGTAAAGATAAGAAGTAAAGTGATAGCAGGTGAGGTAAATCTGTGTTTACTTTCAAAGATAGAACCTAAATATATGTGTGAAGCATGCAAAGATGAGATTTGGGTTAGAGAAATGAAAGAAGAGTTGCAATAGATAGAGAAGAATTAGACATGGGAACTCGTTCCTAGACCTATAAACAAGAATGTAATTGATACTAAATGGGTGTTCAGGAATAAGTTGAATGAGAATGGTGAAGTAGTGAGAAACAAAGAAAGAATTGTATGCAAAGGTTATTCATAGGTTGAATGCATAGACTTTGAGGAGAATTTTGCACCATTAGCAAGAATGGAGAGTATTTAGATGTTATTGGCATTTTCTGCTCACAAATATTTCAAGGTATATCAAATGGATGTCAAGTCTACATTCCTAAATGGAGAATTGGAAGAAGTGTACATAGAACAACCAGAAGGATTTCAACTATCAGATAAATCATATATGGTTTGTAAGTTGAAAAAGGAATTTTATGGACTCAAACAAGCTCCCAAAGCATGGTATGCAAGATTAGATAGCTATTTTACATAGCAAAGGTTTAGTAAAGGCTCTGCAAATAGTAATCTCTATTTCAAAGTTGAAGGAAACATAATGTTGATATTAGTTGTGTATGTTGATGATATCATCTTTGGAGGAAATGAAGGTATGTGCAAGAGGTTTGCAAAGGAGATGCAAAAAGAGTTTGAAATGTCTATGATTGGTGAGTTGAATTTCTTCCTTGGACTTCAACTGAATAAAACTGATAAGGGGATATTCATTTCACAATCGAAGTATGTCAAATAGTTGTTGAATAAGTTTGGAATGGGTGACTCCAAACCATTCTATACCCCTAGATGGTGACCAAATGCAAGGTGATCAGAGTATGTACAGATCTATGATTGGTGGAATGTTGTATCTTATTGCTGTAGACACTTAAAAATGACCTAGGCCTACAAGCACTACTTTTACCACTTTCGTCCTAGCATAATTATGACATTTAATTATTTCCTTGGTCCACATTCGACTATTGATTAAATAATTCATAATTATTTAATTAATTCATGTCCTTTATTCTTCATGATTATTAAATAGATAAATTTTATTTATTTATTAAATACATCATTAATTGTCTAAGTCTTCCCCTAATTAAATAAATTTCTAAATTTATTTAATTACCTTTCTTCATTTATTTCTTCTTGATTATTAAATAAATAAATTTTATTTATTTGTTTAATATGTCACTAATTGTCATAATTAAATGAATTGATTAATTTATTTAATTAATTAATCTTATCTGCTGAATTAAATAATTATCTTTAATTATTTAATTGTCGAAATTAATATTCATCTCATTTTAAATAAATGAAATTATTTAAAAATTTCATCACATTCTTAACTAACAGTCCATTTTGGTAAATAATTTGAAAATTGATTATTTATTATTTCACAAAATCCATATTTTGAATTAATTTAATTCAAATTGGTAACTTTCCTCCCAAAATCAAGTAATCGAGCAGATTATTGATTTTTCAAATCTGATCTTCAGTTCAACTCTTATCTTCTTGATTTTTGAAAATCTTTTTTTTTTAGACTGCAGGAATCGGGTAGCATGACCCCCTATAAACTGCAGTGCGCCTGGTAAACTTTTTAACGTGATCGGCGGTGCTGGCGTGACACGCCCTCCGGTACCACAAGGGTGGGGGAGACTAGACCTCGTGACCAGCCTCCTACAACAGGAAAGATTTAGCCAACCGAGCTAGGGCCCCAACCCGATTTTTGAAAATCTTTATTTTTGAATTAATTATCTCATTTTTTCTCCACCACTGATTCGATTCTCTCAGATGACATCTCGACCACTCACTTAAGGATTTTTCCCTAACCCTAATTAGGGATTATCAAATTTAATCTGGGCCTCTGATTTTAGGTCTCTGTCAAAAGTCAATATCATTCATTCGTTCAAAATGGCATTTTCTATAAAATGATATTTTGTTCTCATTTTTAGACTACGCACTGACATACTTAGGAATTTTTGCAGGCATCATAGCATTTATTGGCATATTTCATTAAGTTTTGGCATATTTAGGCATAGGTATTTTTAATCATTTAGGCATAGACATAGAATTTGATCAAATCCTTCAAAGCTTGGTGTAGGACTTAGACATTTATTTATAGATTGCTCACATGTTCGATCTAAGGGCAATACGTCAACCAGCAAGTCAGAAGGTGTTACAAAGGTGAATCATGGAGGTCTCGGCAATTAGCTGGTATAATCATTATTTTGTTTACTTCCTTTGTACTTTGTAATTTCTTTGGGTTTCTTAGTCTTTGCTAACCTTAATTTAACCTGAAAATTAACCCTTAGATACATTGGTGAACCCGACTTTGTTTCTTTTTATTTTTTTCGTACGGTTTCATGCATTTTCTATCATTTTTGTAGGTACAAGTATGGAGTGGCGTAGTAGTTTTTTTTTAAATAGTTACACATCTGATGCGTCGCAACACATTCGAAGACCCAAACACTGCAACCACTCTGTCATGCTGTAATCGTAGTCTGGAAAGCCGTAGTTGAATTATTGAGCCTCATTTGACACACAGAGTGATGCATTCACTCTGTCATGGCGCATTTGACTAGTAACATTTTCTGTTGATTTGCATTCAGGTTTTTGTTGCTTTCTTTGTTCTTTTTATTTTGGTTTTTCTGCATTCTGCCTAGTTAGGTTTTTGTGGTACTAATTTTTATTTGTATAATTTGGCGGTTACTTTTCATGGGTCAATGGAAAAAATTCAAACTTCTAACTCATGGTCTTGTAGGTTCGAATGTCGAAGAATAAACACTAAAACATTGTGTCTATATTTTTCTTAGATTAGTACACACTTACATTCAGTGCAATTAAAAAGAACAATGTCTTCTAATTTGCATGACTGTGTTTGCAAAATGGTAGGTGAGTATGCTCTCACCTTGTGAAAACTTGGTGATCAAAAAACCAAACCCATTTTTATATGTTATTACCCTCATGATTTAGTAATCGAAGTATCCTCTCCCCTTGCGCTTTCGAGCGACCCTGGGTGTAAGAGAAACGGTTACTAACTCTAGAACTTGGGCCTATTCTAGTGGGAAAAAGTACTCACCCCAGGACAACTTAGACCGGTAGCACCCTGACACCGAGGGACTTCCAGCTAGTATATAAAAGTGGATTCTTGGAGAAAGACCAAGAATCACATGTATGTTCCGATGAGATGGATCCGAAAGGGGACTCTCGCCCCATGGATCATGCCCTACAAATGGAATGCCTGTATTAAAAATATGTTGTCTTAGTGTCCAACCATTCTTTGGTTGTTGCTTGATATAGTTCAGGGTACAGTATCATGCCCAAAGACACTCACTATTGGTCCCCTTCAGTAGAGATAGCAATTCTTGGGAGGTCATTACCCAAGGAATTTGAATTTGGTGTGCTCGAATGATGTTAATGAGCCGTGGAGGGGAGCCAATGCCACCAAAATTCTAAGCTATCTACTCTCGAGAAGGAAAGGTGTTTATCACCAATCCGGGGTATAAAGGTGGGTTGTATCAAGTATACAAACCCTTGGCCTATTGGCCCTTCAGCATTGTACTTGTCTTATGTGCGATTGCTTAGATTCAAAACATTGTGCTTGTCAAGTGCTTTTTGGATTCACCACATTTACATTTCTAAACAAAACATTCAACATTTGATAGATCAAATTTGCCCTAAAAATGTCAAGAAACTCAATTTCTAACAAACTGTGTCGCATCTATTGAAACGTAATCAATTTTATGAAATGAAAACACTCTGTTCAACCACAGTTCACATCCAAAATGCCGCATTTTCATGCTTCATGATGCATCTGAAACTCACAGAGCCACATATGCCAAACTGAGTCACATTTGTTAGTCCCCAAGCTCCATTCGCTCAAACCAAACCGCATTCGCAAAGCTATGACACATTCGCGGCCTCAAATGACGCATTTGCCTGTCACAAATAAAAACTACATACAAAGTCAAATCTAAAGTCTACACCTTGTCAATCATTTATCAAACATTGTTTCCAAGGAGATTCTTTCATAAACCAAGTTTGAAATTGCTCAAATTTTTGACCATTAGTTTGCATTCTTGACCATAGGTTTCATCCTTCATTCTTGTTAGTTGCATACATTAGGCATTAGTTTGTCCCTAGGTTTTACATCTCGCATAATTTGGATTAGGAAAATCTCGGCACAATTTGCAATGTCATTGCTTTCGAAACTAGGTTCTCTTGGACTAAGTTATCAATCCCTATTTCAGTCATTGTCCCTTTTGTGAGATTTTCCAACTCAACAATCTAGTTAGGAAAACTCACTAGTCATTTAGACCTTGTCATCTTGTCCTTTTCAACAAAGTCCTTTAGTAACTGAAATTGAAAAAAAAGATTGAGCTTAGAAGTGCTTACGTACCCTTCTCATAAATTGCATTATAAGTTTAGACATTGTATATTTTATTCCCAAAAATCCAAAAATATTATTCATCCTAGTCGTCATTTTGAACTTAGACCTTGCATAGTGTCATCCTTGCATTTAGTTGTCATTTTCATTTGAGCAATCTCATTTTATGGTGGAAACTAGACTACAAAAACAACAACAACAAATGGCAAATTTTTGACAAGACCCCACTTCCACTGTCAATAATCCCACATAAGACCCAAACTGGAATTTTGATGATCCATTTGGAAATACAAACAATCAACCTCTCACAACAATACCTTCCTCATCAAACAGTCCATTTGAACCATTCTTGCGTAAGGATGAATATGGTCAAATACTTGAGGCAAACCTAGAGGTAGCGGCACAAGATCCAGAGGCCTCTCAATTTGTCGAACAAATGATCCTATACGATAGAGACAGATACTTAGCCATACTCTTGAGTCAAGGAGTTAAGTTACCACATGGATTCGACTTCAACATGTTGAGATCCACACCTCCGGACCCTAATGACAACAACGTGCATAACATGTCACATAGTGGTTAGCCTCCAAACACTATGAGCAATACTTTCTTTGACACTACAACAATAGTGCATGCCACCTCCAACACCCCACACACCTCCAGAACAATAAACGCTACATCCATTGGAAGATCACAATCTGCCATAGTGCCCACAATGTCCACAACATTGTCACAATCGGCTGGAACCAACTTTGGCTCTGCGGCAATGTGGGAAAATTACTCCAATTCTCTTTTTACCAATATGGTAAATGCGACGGGGGCATCATCAAGTCATACCAATGCCCCTTTGACAGCTACATTGAATACCATGAGTACACCTTCGACATACCCTCTCATTGGTATCTCACAAAATCCTTTGGGTGGGGGTAAATGACATATATTTATTCAAGGACAATTGTTGGTGTGTGGCGACTAATCATGCTATACTGTATAGCCCATGGTATACTGTACACCCTGGCCCCCCGTCCTCGCCGGGGTCCCCAAGAAAAAATTTTTGCCATTTTTTTCGCGTCGTCAGCGAAAAAGGAAAAATCTCCGAAAAAGAAAGAAAAACAACTTTATAAAACCCTAATTCTGGAAGCTTCTAAAAGCTTGTTAAAAGGGTTGGGATGGGGGTTACAGTATGAGGAAAAACGCATTATTCAAGATTGTAATAGGTTTTGCATTGGATAATAAAAGGATTGGATGGCTGCGGTTTGGTGGATGTAGCCCAGATTGGGTGAACCACGTTAAATTCTCTGTGTTATGATTTATTCTGTGTATGTTTTAGTTTCTCTGTTTATTATTTAAATCTGCATTTAATTGTTAGATATCTGCCATCTCTAACCCTAACAACAATAACAAAATTTGAACATGTCATCACTGTCAAATCGCATAAAATCCCAAGGACAACATTCGACGATCCCCCTTGTCCAAACCCAACAATTTGGACAAAGTAGTCAAAACATACAACCCATGGCATCATTAACACATCACAATGTTCATGGTGACCAGGTCCCCCAAATAACAACACAAATGGCTGGGGGACACATCCCAACTTATTCATCCCACATTCATACTCACCAACATACCCCCAACACTAACTTTCAGTACCAACAACACGCCAATCTGAACACATCGTACATGTCACAACAATCCATACCACCACAATACACCAATATTCACGCACAACAAATGGGGACCTATGGTACAATGTATGTGACCACAAATGACCCTATAATAGAGACCTTACAAGAAAAAATGATGGGTCTAGAGAAAACTATCCAAAACATACACATATCAGGCAAGAAATCAGAAATATCATATGATCTAAACATATACCCATTCGACATGAGCTTATACATGCCACCATTTCCTCTAGGATATGTGTCACCCAATTTTACAAAATACAGAGGAAAAACAAACCCCATTGAACATGTTCGTGAATTTGCAACCAATTGCATGGATGTCGCCTATGAAAAAACATACTTAATGAGACTTTTTTCAAAGAGTCTGGCGGGTCCTGCCCTTGAATGGTTTTCCACTCAAAAGGATATCCAAACATGGGATGAGCTTAAGCAAAAATTCATAAAAAATTACGCGTACAACATTGACATGGACACCTCTATCACTAGCTTGTTCAATCTCACACAGGAGGATGCTGGTGAGACATTTATCCCATTCTTTCAACAATGGAGAAGTCTAGCTAGTCAATGTCACATTGACATACCCAAAAGGGAAAACGTCAACATGTTCGTTCAAACACTTCTGGGTCCCCTAAAATATGCATTGCAAGTGCATTGTTGCACAACCTTCACGGACCTAGTCAAAAAATGGGTCCAGATTGAGAAAGCCCTTATCGCAAAGGGAGAACTAAGGTACAGTCCCAAAAATGAAAATGCAAATCCTCCCGCCGACAAGAATAAATACTGGGTCAAAAATAAACATGTTACAAATGATGGTGTTGTTGACACCAAGACTGCAAACACTGTGGGTCCTGTACTGGCCCTAAAAGGGGTTCAACAGCAAAACAAACCAAAAACAACATTGGCACCCCCTACCAATTTCCCTTCAAACAACCAGAGTAGCCAAAATAACCAGGGACAATACCATCAGATGAGACAATTTCCTATGGGTCGCACATACACTTCTTTGGGTGAACCCATTGAAGAAGTCCTCAAGAAATGCCTCCAAAATGGGGTCATCACACTTGAAGAACCTAAACCATATGACCCATGACAATTCAAACCCGCATGGTGGAATGATAATGCATTTTGTGAATACCATCAGGCAAAAGGACATAAAACCTCTAACTGTCAACAACTGAAAAACATAGTACAAGATCTTATCGAAAGTTGTATCATTGAAGTAGGTGGATCACAATTCGCCTCCAATTCAGATCATACTATCCATAAGAATCCACTGCAGGACCATGGTTCTCATAATGCTTCCACCTCAGGTCCACAGATGAATAATAATCAAGCTAACTTCGCCCGAGCCAAGTATGACTATTCTAGTGGACCTATTATAAATAATGTCTGAACTGACGATGAATACATCAATACCATTATGGTCAAGAGAGCACCCCAATGCTACTACTCGTAGTGGCAAGGTCATCATAGCTAGTCTGCCTACTGCTAGGCAACCCAAAATTACCATACCTGGCCCATCTACTAAACAAAAAAAACCTATCCCGACCACAAAGCAGTGGCAACCCAAAAATCAATTCAACCTTATCGACCAGCTAGGCAAGACTCCCACAAAAATCTCTATACTTGAGCTACTTCGTATCTCTCCCGCGCACAAGGATATACTAGGTAAAACCCTGCAAGATTCGTCAGTCCCTAAGGACATTGATGTTAATCAGTTTGAGATGATGGTGGGATACCTCACTAAGCCTCACCATGTCACCTTCTCGGATTAAGACTACTCATCACCTAAGACCAACCACAATGATGCATTACACATAGAAACTTTTGTCCACAAGCACAATGTTAGACGGGTTTTAGTAGATGGCGGAGTAGGATTGAACATATGCTCCCTCAAAATGGTTAAGGCTCTAGGATTCTCTGATGCATGTGTGGACCTGACAAAGAGTATAGTGATCAAAGCATATGATGACAAAGAACGCTCTTCATGTGAAATTATCTCTCTCCCTATCAGAGTGGGACCAGTCATTGTGGACACAACCTGCCAGGTCCTGGATTTGGAATTACCATATAACATCTTGCTCGGTCGTCCATGGATTCATGCCTTAAAAGTTGTTTCGTCCACATATCACCAATGCCTAAATTTTTCATTTGACGGCACAAAAATAACAATATATGGAGACCCCGACCCTTTCCAATATTGTACCAACCTAAGGGGTATTTCTAAAAATTGAGTGCCTATTAACTAAGAAGCACCTAGCTCCTCATAATCCAAATACATTGACCCATCCACACTCACATCATCTTCCACATCTGCCCCATACACATCTTATGCCACACCACCACCTTCCGCAAACCCTAAGGCTAAATCCACTATCAAAATCTAGGTCCTTGGCTATGAAGAGTTCAAACTACATACAACATACAACATAAAAACAATACCCAAGTCTCCAAAGGTCTATGGTTGGCCATGTTTTAGAATGGAACCCAAAGTAATTTTTAAAGTTCCACCAAAAATAGTTTTCATCAAATGGGGAGACATGAGTAATGAGGACCTTGCTGACATCACAGGATGGATCTATAAGGATACTGTCGCACTACCCCCATTACCAGTTCAAAAATATGGCAAGGGTTATGACATAATGAAGGCTAAGGGCTACGTTGGTACTAGTGGCCTAGGTAGAAATAAAGTTGGACGAAGAGAGCCCATAGAACCTTTCCAAATTCCAAAGTTTCTTGGATTAGGGTTTGGATCGCCCGACAATGATGATCAATGTACCATTGGACTTTCGAGTGAGTGATTACATTATTCAAAAAGTGTCGAGACCACTAAGGAAACCCTCACCAAAACTGACTCCCAAGAATGGGAATTTGGCTCAAAACGATCCTTAAGTGACTGTTGCCTCGATGATTTGTTTGTCGAAACAGGGGAACTAACCTCTGAACAAAGATTTTTGCAAACATTTAAAATTGATCAGGCACCAAATAGTCAAATTCCCATTACCACTCCCCATGACATACAAGACTCACCATCTAAATCCCTTTAGTCCAATCCATCTGAAGTACCAGACAACACTGACAACTAGGACTCTAAGTCCTTCAACCCTTATTTCGCCAACGAATATGAGACTAGTGAAGGGGAATATTAGATAGAGTTTGATGTGGAGTTGGACGATGATAATCTCATCTACAACATCATTGAATCCATCTGCATGCTTTTTGCATCCTCCCCTCAATTCACCAACACTGACGATGGCATTTTCTTAGTTTATCCTCAGCTAGTCGATTGGGACCAACAAGGCCTGCCAGTCTTGGATACATTTCAGAATGATGAGCCAATTGCAGAGTTTATGGGATTATGTGAGGGCATACCCAGTGGTGATCACAAGTCAGGATTTGCCATTGATTTAGATTGCACAACATACTTCAGCGAGACTGCTATGTCCTCCAGTTGCAAAATTAAAAATAAAAATAAAATAAAAAATGAAACGTATCTAGGTGAAAACCGAAAGGAACCTTTTGACAACAAAATAGTAAAAACAAAGGACGTATTTGTAGGTGAAAACCTCTCTAAGGCTCCCAAAGATGGAGGACTAGACTTTCTTCCCGTACAACAAGAGAAATCGGCTATGCTTGTAGAAGACACCATAGAGGATAACATATCAACTGCAGAAGATCCCAAAATGGTCCTCTTTGCTGCATCATTGACTGAAGAAGAGAGGCCGAAATTTCATAAATTCTTTGCAGAATGTAAAATCAACTTCACATGGTCCTATGCTGACATGCCAGGATTAGACCCAGAACTGGTTCTGCACCATCTGCCACTATTGCCTAATGCCAAACTAGTCAAGAAGAAGTTACTCAAAATGCATCCTCAAGTCGCTCTATTGGTCAAGGCTGAGTTGAAGAAACTTCTAGATGCTGGATTCATACGGTCTATTGACTATGCTAAATGGATATCTAATCTAGTGCCAGTAACAAAGCCAAATGGGTTCATCCACGTCTGTACAGATTTTAGAGACCTAAATAAGGCATGCCCAAAAGATGACTTTCCTTTACTGAATATTGATATCATAGTTGACCTCACAGTAGGATATGAGATGGTGTCCCTCATGGATGGTTTATCCGGCTATAATTAGATTCACATTGCCCCCAAAGACCAGCACAAAATGGCATTTACTTGCCCATGGGGTACATACTATTGGAATGTCATGCCATTTGGTTTAGAAAATGCAGGCGCCACATATCAAAAGGTTGTGACCAGAATCTTCCATGACATGATGCATAAAATAATGGAAGATTATGTAGATGACCTATTGGCTAAATCAGTAACAAGGAAAGATCATCTAAAGGTGTTGGACACAATTTTCAAGAGACTGGAAGAATACAAAGTTCGAAAATCCTAAGAAATGTGTCTTCGGTATCACATCGGGTAAACTCTTGGGATACATAGTTTCTCGAAGAGGAATTGAGGTCGATCTAGCAAAATTCAAAGCCATCATAGACATTCCTCTGCCCAGAGGAATCAGTGAGCTTAGAACTCTACAAGGTAGGGTACAATCTATTCATTGCTTCATAGCCCAATTGGCTGACAAGTGTCACCCATTCCAATATCTGTTGCGCAAGGGTATCCTCTTTGTGTGGACAGATAAATGTCAAGAATCCTTTTAGAAAATCAAAGATTACCTACTATCAATGCTAGTCCTCATTCCTCCCATTCACAAAAATCCATTGATCCTATACATCTCGACAACTAGTTCAGCACTGGGGGCATTACTATTATAGAATGACCAAGAAGAAAAAGAAAGAGCTATATATTACATCAATCGTACATTGGTTGGGTATGAACTGAACTACACACCAATTGAATGAGCTTTCCTAGCCATGGTCTTTTCAGTACAGAAGCTAAGACATTATATGTTAAGCCATCAGACACAACTAGTAGCAAAGATCAACCCCCTCAAATATTTGTTAAATTGGGCAGCATTAACAAGACATCTAGAAAAATGGGTCATGATTCTGAGCGAATATGACATTCAATATGTAGAAAGAAAGGAAATAAAAGGAGAAGTCATAGTGGACAAGCTAGCAGACGCACCTTTGCAAAGTGATCATCCGTTAGTGGCAGATTTTCTAGATGAGTCGATATTCCATACGGAACCTAAGGCACCTTGGTGACTCTACTTTGACAGATCACATACAAATCACAGCTCGGGGGTAGGAATCCTGTTCATCACCCCTCAAGGAGACTCCATTCCTAAGTCTTTCTGCATTGCCTTCCCATGCACAAAAAAAGTGATAGAATACGAGGCACTAGTTACAGGACTAAGAATGGCAATAAAATGGAAAACCAAAGCACTACATGTCTATGGGAATTCTCATCTCATCATCAACCAGGTTAATGATGATTATGACACAAAAGATGAGAAGTTGATGCCCTACAAACAGATGGTTGATAGTTTCCAAATGTACTTTCATATGATAACTTCTGAACAAGTTCTAAGAGCACAGAACAAAGCGGCGGATGCCATGGCTACAATAGGCTCTCTCCTTGACATACCAAGCAATCTGCCTCAGCTAGAATTCCTAATAGAGAAATTACTAGTCCTTGCCTATGACATTATGGAGTCAGAGATGGTTTGTGAACTTGTTGGTCCTGAATTTCCCTGGTACTAGGATATTTATGACTACCTTAATTCTCAAACCCTTCCACCTAACCTATCCAATAACCAAAGGAAGTCCTTTATTGCAAAATCTGTAAGGTATGCCATCGTCAGTGACACCCTTTACCATCATAGCTTTGATGACACCCTTCTTAGATGTCTCGACACTAACGAAGCACATACAACCTTATGCGAAGTACATGATGGTATATGCGGGTCTCATTTGAGTGGTCCTACTCTAGCCAACAAAGTAACGAGACTTGGGTACTATTGGCCGACTATTGAAAAGGATGCAATAGAATATGTCAGGGCTTGTTGCAAATGCCAGATTCATAGTGATTTGATTCATGCTCCAGCATAGGAACTTCGGTCAATCACCTCTCCTTGGCCCTTCGCTCAATGGGGGCTCAACCTCGTGGGTAAGATCCATCTGACCTCATCTAATGGCCACAAATTCATCATCACAACCACTGAGTATTTTATGAAGTGGATCAGAGCCATCCTGTTGACATACATAACTGGCAAGAAAATATCCAAGTTCATTCTTAACTACATCATTTGTCGGTATGGCCTTCTGCAATCCATCATCACTAACAATGGATGTCCGTCTAAAAACTAAGACATTCGTGAGTTATGTGAGTGATTCCATATCCAACATCATTTTTCATCTCCGTATTACCCACAAAGAAACGGTCAAGCTGAGGCGTCAAATAAAACCATTGTTAAAATCCTCAAAAAGATTGTCAATGATGCTAGTCGTGACAGGAACATACAACTCAACCTTTCTCTGTGGGCTTATGCACTAGCATTCGTACGCCTATAGGAGCCACTCCATTTGCCCTGGTCTTTGGAGCTAAGGCCATCTTTCCCATTGAGGTTGAAATTCCTTTGTTACGAGTCTCCCTAAAGGTTTTAACTGATGATGAGGAGTATAGACAATCGCGCTTGCATGAGCTGGAGATGCTAGAGGAAAGAAGGAAAAATTCCTTGAACCATCTACAAGTGTATCAGAACCGTCTTTGTCGCAACTACAATAAGAGGGTTATGGTCAGGAAGTTTGACATTGGTGACCTAGTTCTTATGCAGAACCCTAAGAACCAGGCTGACAGAGAAAAGCCAGGAAAGTTTGAACCAAACTGGTTGGGTCCCTACATCATCGTATCTTCTTTTGGTTCTGAAGCCTATCAACTGGCAACTCCAAATGGAGAACAACTGATAGAGCCTATCAATAGTTTACATTTCTGAAGGTTCTACGCATAGCATTAGGAGATTGAGCTGAAAACTATAAAATACAAAAAATTTGAAAAATGATAAAAAAATCATTGCCTTGATGAAAACCTGGCAAACAGGTGTCTTGGAAACACCAATTTTTTTTTAAAATGACAAAAATAGTAAAGAAAAATGATTCGTCCAACAGTGAAAACCTGGCAAACAAGCACTTTAGATAAGTACCATGGTGAAAACATGGCAAACAAGCGCCATGCATAATCAATCATTGCTCTGCCATCTACTGTCACTTTGTCTACTATGGCCTACGATGAAATACATTTTCTATCACCACCACATTATACCCTTCCTGTCATGGTTGATAAACGGTTGACATCAAGTCCTAATGACTGTCCATCTGGAACACTAGCAACATCCCTTTCATGTCCCTTAAAATAGGCTAAGTCTTGGACTTGACTGGAAGAAAAAAAATTTATCATGTAACTGTAGTGGATGTCACAAATGGTTTCGGAAATTGGAAAAAAGTCCTAAAAAAAGACAAAAACATCACAAAAAATCCTTAAAAAAAGACAAAAACATGGCAAAAAGTCCTAAAAAAAGATAAAAAACATCACAAAAAGTCCTTAAAAAAAGACAAAAACATGGCAAAAAGTCCTAAAAAAAAGACCAAAAAACATCACAAAAATGTCCTGAAAAAAGACCTAAAAACCGAAAAATGTCCTGAGGAAATCACAATAAAACATCAGACTGCTCGAAGAGCACAAACACGAAGTCATCTCTTGTTAAATTCTATCATTTCAATAAGTCAAGTCTTTTTCATTTGTCCGAAATACGTTGTCTTTGTGCACTTGCTACGTAGGCAAGACTCATTTTCGAGTCCCCGAGACATTAGGTCAGTCCTTTTAGGTTTGTCAAAATAAAATCATGGTGCAATCTTTGGTCATCACGACAAATTCATTGGTCCTGTCGAACTACAAGGTCTCTGAGTGCATGACGTAGGCAAGGCCATCTGTCGATGAGCCCTCGAGGCTGACTAGGTCAATCCATAGGGTGCATGAAATTACACTGGCACACACGTCAAAAGGTATTCAAGTCAAAGAAAATCATTCCCAAATGGATAAAATCCTAAAATGAATTATGGTAATCATTTATTTCAATATGACAATCTCATCAGCACGACAATCATATCATCATGACAATATTGACATATAGTCAACAAAAGTCAAACTCAGTTGAACTTCGATCAAACATAGTCAAAAGAAGTTACATTATTATAACATGTCAAACGGTCAACTCTTGGTTATCTTGCAGATGCATCCTTCTGCAGAATAGCCTCTGTCATTCATGCCTTAGGATGTGTCCTTCCTAGGCATCGTCACTGTCATTAGAAATTTTGAGGGATCCTCTTGACATATAAGGATTACACCTCTTGACATCAGTATTCTTCAGATGTGTCCTTTTGAAGAACAAACTCTGTCATTTATGCCTTAAGATGTGTCCTTCCTAGGCATCGTCATCATCACTGTCACATGGCATTTTGAGGGATCCCTTTTGACATTTAGGGATCAATCCTCTTGACATCAACATTATTCAGGATGTGTCCTTCCTGAATTCGGTAATTTTTGACATTTGTCATCTGAGCATCATCAAAGCTTTGACACTCTGGAATCTCATCATTATCAAACCTGACATCTTGACATCAGAACAATGGATATCCAAACACACTTGGCAAACACTTGACACTTGTCTTTTGGCTTTTTATCATGTTATTAGTTTTTCAGTGAGATCCCAATAATAGGATTTAGAGAAGCAGCGATGTATCATGATGATTGCACGCATGACTACTAGTTTCTCATCAAGGTCCTGATTCTGGGATTTAGAAAAATAGCGACATATCATGATAAGGGCTTTATTTTTGTATTATGACAATCATGCTGCTAGTTTCTCAAGGATGTCTTGGGAACAAGATTTAGAGAAGCAACGACATTTCATGAATTGTCTGTCTTTTTTTGCTTGTGGTTGATAATGACAAAAAGACTGGGGCAATCACGCTCTTAGTTTGATTCATGATCATCCTTGTTTGTGACTGCTTGTCTTATGTAATGGTACAACCTTGCACACCTTGATCTATGTCATATTATGGTGTTTGTGGGCCATTACAACAATTTTCCCAATGATGATTAAGAGCAATAAATATTAAAGTCATATGGTAAAGTTTTGAAGGATTTGTTCTAGGAACTAACATGCATCTCCTTCGGTCTGGTCATCTTCTCTCATTGGCCTATTCATCTTCTCTTGTCATTATAGTAATCTTCTCTTGTCCATCTCACGATGATATCCTGTGACATCCAAAAACATAAGTGCATACATGATCATATAAGCATTGCATTAGGTCCATACATACAACATCTATAGCATTAAATCATTTACACAAACATTGCATTAACATAATCATCAACATTGCATCCATTTAATAAATACATTATGCATATCATTATCATCATCTCATATAAGTAAGCATTGCATCATCATGGCATCATAATCATAAGTAAGCATCACAGGACATACATGATACATCATAAATCAACATCATACATCACATACATCATAATGCATAAATCAAAGAACATCACATAACACACATGTAGGCCACATCAAAACTGCATCATCATATAATTCCATCTCAAAAATATACAATGTCACAGGATAGAGTCAACAGATATCCCAAAAATGGAGCTTGTAGGCTCAATAGTCTATACATAATGTGTCCTAATAACAAACATGCCCCTAGGGTAGACTCTCATCATCCCCTCATGGTCAAGAGTGTGGTGGCTGGAGCTCTATGACTAGCACTGAAATGATGGGCGGACCTGTAGTAGCCTCTTCTTGTGCAACCAATGGAATTGACACTGATGACGTCATCTCCACGGTAATGGACACCTGTGACGTCACTGCTGCCTGACTCTGAGAAGTAGACAGATCTACCACTAGTGGCTGCCTCTGTAGAGGCCTCTGCACTGAACCAGTAGACCTGTGACTGTCGCTAGAGTGGTGACTCAAGGCATGCCTGCGTGAGTGGTGGGACCTATGCCCTAATGTGTGACCTGACGAGGTAGACCCTCTCGCACTCGTATGACTCCTGCTACTGCTCCCACTCCCTGATCGGTGGCCACTACCTATCCTCGTCTGTGACCGCGACAATGTAGGATCTCGTCACTCAGGACACACTGCATGCTCATATAATGTCTTGTACTGACTCAACCTCATGCTCACCCTGGCCAGCTGATGAGCCATATCCCCAGATGGTCCTGTGCATAATGTTGCAAACTTGACACACCACTAAGCTGAGTCTTACTGGCGGATCACTGCCTAATCCTACTCTACCCAAGCCACCTCTAGCTCTGACTGTAGTGCTCTGAGTTGTGCCATGCTCTCATCCAGTCTCCTCTTTAAATTGTCCACCCTTTGATCTATCATGGCATCCTGGGGAAATCTTAAGGAGGATGGTATCTCCTCTCCCTCCACCATTTTCCATCTGAGGAGTCTCTCGACCTCATCCATAGCATCATCCTCATCATCATCATCCTTGGCCACATCCTCTGCACTGACCCCCTCATCTCAAGGTGTTTCCTCCTCCTGGCTAGCCTCCGCCACCTCCACATCCTCCTCCAGTCTCCCCTCCTCCTATCTCCCCCCCTCCTGTCTGACCTTCATCACCTCCACATCCTCCTCCCATCTCTCCAGCTCCACCTCTGCCTCGGCCACATCCTCCTCCTGTCTCTCCATCTCCACCTCCACCTCAGCCACACCCTCCTCTCTCTCTCTCTCTCCTCAGCCACCTC
This sequence comes from Sequoia sempervirens, assembly GCA_007258455.2. NCBI lineage: Eukaryota > Viridiplantae > Streptophyta > Pinopsida > Cupressales > Cupressaceae > Sequoia > Sequoia sempervirens. Next base: position 17,307 of record VDFB02198332.1, on the reverse strand, counting down.
AGGGATAGCATCTAGTGCTACCCTCGCCACACATGGGTGCACCGTCCATCCCTATCCCTAACCATCTCTCCTTCGCCTCCAACCATCTCCCCCATCATCTTTGTCATCTCTGTCATCTCCACCCTGGTCTCCATCTCTTCCCCCATCCCTGCCTCCATCCCGACCTCCATCTCTCCCCCTGCCTCTATCCTTGCCTCCATCCCTTCCTCCATCCCTCCCTCGACCTCTACCCCTATCACTGTCCCTGCCTCCTCACTTGGCTCTCGGCACACGAGGTATCACTGACTGCCTATCCATAGGTGCTGACCCATCAGGATCTGTCAATGGCACTGGTATATGTGCCTACCACCATAGATCATAAACTATTGTGGTCCTAGGATCGGCTATCCCACCTCTCCATCCCCATGGCTAGGCTCCTAGCCCATCAATCTGTTGCTCTATGAAGGCTACTGGTATGGTTGGGCCCCAAGCATACTCTCTAGAAGACCGCGTGTACTCAGCTCTCCCTAGAGGTACACCCTATTGCTCTCCAAACTACCTGAGGACACATTGCAGTAGATACATCTCTATAATCAGTGAACTCTGCACCATCCTGCCGATCAAGTAGCGGTACTGTCTGCATAAGCTCAGGTGGTCGTCCTCATCGTCCCACTGCTCGCAGTCTCTATACAGCCTCCAGATAAATGTCACCATGGTATCAATCCTATGACGCCACCAACTGGTCTCACCCATCCACGTCTGTTGTAGTGCACCGACATAGTAGTATGCATAAGGCATCCCCTCGGCCAACTGTGGTCTCTGAATGGGAGGTCAAAATATGGCTATGTGCTCCTAGGCCCAAATAATCATCAATGTGGTGTCGCATGAGATACTCTCTGCTCGTCTGTACGCAAGGTTCTCATGCAGCTAATGGTAGAATATGCCCAATAAACAAAGGCCCTAGGCATAAACTATCCTTTCTCTCCTCATCCCAACCAAGACGTCGACCCAGCCAATAGGAAAACCATTCCCACGTCGGTCAGGAATCAAAATACTACCAATCAAAGTCACCAGGAATGCATCAAAATGAGCATAGTGCTCCGCCATGAACTCCCATCGGATCTCATATCCCTGGATGCCAAGTCCTGCACCCTCATCTCGATAGTATGTCTTGAAGGTCTGCTCTCCATAGCGAGGGTTGTAGACGATCCACTCTCCTCAGATCGGCACTCGTAGGATGCGGTAGACGTCCTCCAGCGTAATGGTCACCTCACCTGTCAACAGGTGGAAGGAACAGGTCTTTGAATGCTAGCGCTCGCATAATGTAGTCAGTAGTCCCCTATTTTCCTGAATGGCAGGCATATAGGCAACATAGAACAAACCCAGAGACATCAGTCATCATCGCTCTCGTGGGCTCAGCTGATCAGCAAACTAGAATGTCGTCAGTCTACTCTCTCGTGTATAATTTGGGGCAAGCTGTCTCTGCACAAGGTCAAACAATGCGTCAGTGCCTTCTAGATGACTATCAATATCATTAAAAGCATTTCAAATTCAAAGAACATCAAAATCAGCCCTAATTACAGATAATGTCAAATGCGTCGCGCTCCTCCAATTGCATCGCAAAACATCAAATGCATCGTAACATGACAATTGTGTCATTTGGTTGCTCAAATGCATCGCATCAGGGCACTTGCGTTACGATATATGACGATTGCGTCATTCCATTCAAATGTGTCACTTCAACATTCGATTGCATCACAAAATGTTGATTGCGGCATTCTAAATGGCGATTGTGACTCAGAAAGGCGAATGCCTCACAATTTTTGGAAAATGTGTCGCAAACCACCGGCCTACCCTAATCTATACTTTCACTTGTGTTGTGATGCATCAAATGCGTCAAACGTGAAGGCGAATGCGGCTTACGTGAACACATATGCGTCGTGGTGCATTCATTGTTTCCCCTAGAAACCTAATTTTGGCATGCAAAACAAAAAAATTACAAAGGAGGATAGGGGTACATACTGCTGGCTCTAAGCCCTCTGGTCGCCTGAAAGTTCGCACAATTTCGCCATGATGCTCTGTCACTGGAATCACCATCCTCGCTGCACTCCTTTTTGCTCTGAGCTCTCAAAATTTGCAAAGTAAATAGTCAGAATGAATTGACTTTTACCCCTTTGTCAACCTATTTATAAAGTCAAACTAGGTTATTACTAGAGGCTCATTTGACCAACTTTTACTAACCTGTTGGCTGCCTTCAACATGTCAGAATCCAAAACCGTCGGCGCCATTATTTTTCTAGTTATCAAATTGACTTATCAAGACCCTTTACAAATTTTTCTACAGCCGACCCAAAATTTGAAAAATTTCCTGAGGGGGCATTGATACTCTACACCATGACTAGGGCATGGCTTTGACTTATTTTCTTTGTCACAATGCGACATGCTACATTATGACAAAGAGGGGCAAAATGTAGACACTTAAAAATGACCTAGGCCTGCAAGCTCTACTTTTACCACTTTCGTCCTAGCATAATTATGAAATTTAATTATGTCCCTGGTCCATATTCGACTATTGATTAAATAATTCATAATTATTTAATTAATTCATGTTCTTTATTCTTCATGATTATTAAATAAATGAATTTTATTTATTTATTAAATATGCCATTAATTGTCTAAGTCTTCCTCTAATTAAATATATTTCTAAATTTATTTAATTACTTTTCTTCATTTATTTCTTCCTAATTATTAAATAAATAAGTTTTATTTAATATTTATTTAATATGTCACTAATTGTCATAATTAAATGAATTGATTAATTTATTTAATTAATTAATCTTATCTGCTGAATCAAATAATTATCTTTAATTATTTAATTGTCGAAATTAATATTCATCTCATTTTAAATAAATGAAATTATTTAAAAATGTCATCACATTCTTAACTGACAGTCCATTTTGGTAAATAATCTAAAAATCGATTATTTATTGTTTCAAAAAATCCATATTTTGAATTAATTTAATTCAAATTGGTAACTTTCCTCCAAAAATCAAGTAATCGGGCAGGTTATTGATTTTTCAAATCTGATCTTCAATTCAACTCTTATCTTCTTGATTTTCGAAAATCTTTATTTTTGAATTAATTATCTCATTTATTCTCCACCGCTGATTTGATTCTCTCAGATGACATCTCAACCGCTCACTTAAGGATTTTTCCCTAACACTAATTAGGGATTATCAAATTTAATCCGGGCCTCTTATTCTAGGTCTCTATCAAAAGTCAATCTCGTTCGTCCATTCAAAATGGAATTTTCTATAAAATGCTATTTTGTTCTCATTTTTAGATTATGCACTGGCATACTTAGGCATTTTTGCAGGCATAAACATAGACTTTGATCAAATCCTTCAAAGTTTGGTGTAAGACTTAGACATTTATTTACAGATTGCTCACATGCTCAATCTAAGGGCAATACGTCAACCAGCAAGTTAGAAGGTGTTACAAAGGTGAGTCATGGAGGTCTCGGCGATTAGTTGGTATAATTGTTCTTTTCTTTACTTCCTTTGTAATTTGTAATTTCTTTGGGTTTCTTAGTCTATGCTAACCTTAACTTAACCTAAAAATTAACCCTTAGATACAATTCCTACTAGACCGAATGTCATGCATGTAGTATGTTTGGTTGCTATATTTCAAGCAAAAACTAAAGAAGCACATGTTACAGTGGTGAAGAGGATATTTAGATATCTAAAAGGCACTCCAGATTATGGCCTGTGGTATCCTAAGGATATTGATTTTACCTTGAGTGCTTACACTGTTGCAGATTAGGCTAGTTGTGTGGATGACCGAAAGAGTACAAGTGGTGGTGCATTCTTTCTTGGAGGAAGATTGGTTTCATGGCTAAGCAAGAAACATGATTCAGTTTCTTTATCCACTATAGAAGTTGAGTATATTGCAACAACATCTTGTTGCACATAGGTTTTATGGATGAAGCAAACATTGAAGGATCTAAGAGTGATGTTTGTTGAGCCTATCCCTAACTTCTGTGACAATACAAGTGCTATAAATATTTCAAAGAATCTACTAATGCATTCAAGGACAAAGCATATATCCATCATATATCATTTCTTGAGAGAGAAGGTACTGGAGAATGAAGTTAGATTCAATTATGTGCCTACAAAGGATCAAATTGCAGATATATTTACTAAGGCTCTTTCGAAAGATACTTTTGAGTATCTTAGTGATAAGTTGGGGGTTATTGCCCCTCCTTCCTTGAACTAGGTGCACATGGAGGTGCATTAGTCCAGTGGGTCTACAAATTCTTCATTTCTCTGGATTGATGGTTGGGTGTAATCCACAAGGGGAGTAGAAAGTTTCATTTTTGTAGTATGAGATGTGTGGGTGCACTCCTAAGGGGGAGTGGTCATAAGTTTTATTTTTTTCCATTGATGTCAAAGGGAGAGAGAGAGTCATGTGAAAATTAGTGAAAAAGGGGAAGAGAGAGTATTGAGAATATAGGAATGGAATGTATGTTGTCTTTGGTGGTTTTTCACATTGTGTGTTGCCATCAATAACAAAGGGGGAGATTGTTGCAAGTATGAGTAAGATTGGTGGTGTTGTCATTGATGTTGTCATTGATGTTGTCATTGATGTCAACACTATATAGGTTGTTACAGGTTGTGCATGTATAGTTGAGATGCTATTGAGATGTTGTGAGTACATGGGGCTATCTTTATGATGTTGCAAGTGTGTTGATATGATGAGTTTCCAAGTACTTTTGAGAAATAGTGATGATAGAGTTGTGTGTACTGTGGATGAATCTAAACACATCAAATATGTGTTCCAGTGTTTTGTGAAGCGTGTTATGTGGTATACATGATTATCTTCTTGTTATAGAAGAATGTACTTCAAGTTCATTTGTGTTTTCATTAGGTTTGGCCAACCTGGTGTCTACACGTCATGTGAAGGATAAGTATCAATTAAGGAAGCATGTGATTGATCTAAGATGTTGTTTTGGGTCTTGGTTAAGTTTTGATTTGGTCCACTCTCATTCTTTTCCACTCTGAGAATGTTGAGTTTCTAACCTAATTTGAATTTGTAAAATGAAGTGTGTGTAGCCAACCTTGGAGAAAGTTTCCAAGGCTGGAGATGGTATAAATACAAGTCTAGATGTTGTGAATTGATGTATCATGCATGCCACAAGTTTGAGAAGCAAGAGTGTGTGAAGGTGACTTGAGGTAGTAATACTTTAATGTGTTTGACTCCTGAAAGCAATGAGCTAATGGTGTCTGCAAATCTTCTGATCAAGGTTGCAGATGTGTGTAATCGGTTGTGGTGGGTTTTTTTGTTATCTTTTGTATTTGTAGGCAGTTAGCCTCCTTGTTGGACAGTGAGTCCTATCTATAGGCAATGATCCTTGTATTCAGAGAGTGAGTCATATTTGTAGGAAGTGAGCCTTGTATCCAGACAATGAGTCCTTTCTCGATAGTGAGCCCTTTAGCAGTGAGCCTCTTTGTAATCGGTTTTGGAATTACTTTATATTGTAAGTTAATCCTCCTCTTGCTCTCTTAGGATGTTTCACCTAAAAGGAGAGAGATAAACCTCATGCAAAATCAATGTGGTTCACTCAAATTAGGAAATTTATGATGTTATTTAAGCTAAATGCAATGATCTAAGTGCAATTAAACTAAGCAATTGACTAATTATGAATGAAAAACTTAAGAATTATGCAATGTTGGAAAACACAATGTGATATGCAAGCATGAGCTATGTATGAACAAATGCAAAATAGAAAAGAAGAAGGTTGAATCAAAGTGCACCTGGAAGTCAGATGAAGATTCTAGAATATTCTAAATGCTGACAGAGATCACTGAAAACCACCATTGGGACTCATTCGCCACTGGTGGTGAATCAGTCCTGCTTCTGATGAAAACTTCTCAAAACTAGTTTATGAGTGTCTTGATCCGAAATTTGACAAAATCTGGATTTCTAGCCTTAAGGTGGGACTCATTCACCACTGATGGTGAATCGATCCTCTCCCAAAATTATAGGATATCAAGAACCAACTATGTAGCACCAGATCTGAGGTTGTCTACTTGTCGGGTTGACGGAGTAAATTCTAAAGAAAATGGACTGTAGGTTGTCTCCAAGCTTTAAATAGGGTTGATTTGACTTGAAAAACTTTGTTTACTTGTTGATCACCTTTCAACACCTAATTGCTTGATAAATCTGCATGCACAAGTCTACAAACACATATGCAAAAGGGGAAAAATGGCTGAGGATTAGCAAATAGGAGTTTTCCTTGGTCAAACCCCACTTTTGTAATCTAACCCTAAATAATGAAATGAAATGAAGAGAGTATGATAAATAGATAGCATGCAAATTTCATAAACTTACCACACCTTTGATGCTCAAAATATGAAGATATGTTAATGGTTGCTCCAAGATACTTGATTGAATGATGCAAAGTGCACAAATGTGATTTGAATGCTTAGTGGATGAAAAGATTGCTTGAATGTGTTAGGAGATTGTAGGATATGTAAAATGAGGAGGAAAAAATTTATTTATACACATTTGTGCCTTAGTGACCCAATGATACCTCATCATAGGCCGACATCAAGTAATTTTGAATAAAAACCCAAAAGAAAATTTGAAAAAAAATGAATTTAGAGCCAAGAGGGACTCATTCGCCACCCATGGCGAATGGGTCCCACCTTGGATTTGAAAGTGGGTTTCAGGAATTATCTTTCATTTAATGTTTTTTTCGGGTTTATATTTTAAAAAATAGTGAAATTAATCCTTATGAGAACATAAAGGGGTCAAATAAAGCATAAGAAAGGTGTAAATAGTGAAATTAAGCCTAGAAAAGCATGAAATCTTGTTACAAGACTTTACAACACTTAAAAATAGGATTTGATAAGTGATGAAAAGGTGATTTTTAGGTGCATTATAATGAATAGAGTCTAGAAAAGTGTAGAAATGTTTTACAACACCATCACAAGATGCCATTATTTGTATTTTAAGGACCTAATGTGAATGTTTAAGCCACATTACAACATTAAATCAAATCCAAATGGACCAATCATCATGAAGAAAGACCTAAAAGGCCATGAAAATTTCCAAGGAGCCATTTTTCTATGGCACATTTAGCCCCCACTTTAGTGAGAGGATGAACTTGCTTCAAACTCACACTAAAGTAGCCATGCATATCAAGAAGGAGGTCCAAATGCACTTATGTTAGCAAGATGGAATGAAAATGATCAAGAGGGATGATTAAGCCCCCAAGATGAATATCCCATGGAAAACTAAACATAAGAACAAAGGAACACATGTGTGAAAGAGAAAGGAAAATTTGGATGAAGCTTCAATCATTTGTCCAACTAGTTGTAGATTGGATCTAGGCTATTTATGAGAAAAATACAATGCATACTCACTCTAGGGTGAAAAAACTCATGGCAGTCTACCGGGTGAGAAGACCCAAAAGGTGAATTACATACGCTAGTTGGTATGCACACACAAATACAAAGGTGGCTATGGGGAAATTCATGCCACTAAATGGGCTTCCCGCTCAACCATATCAAAGTTATACCTCCTGATAACTTTAACAAGGCACCACAAAGGAGAATGTTGGTTCGTGCTTATGAGACAAGAAAAGCTTTGTATGCTTAGAACTTGTGAACAAAGAGCAAGGTACCATAGGAATGCAAGTTGTGCTATGCAAGGTGGCAAAAATGCAAAATTGAAAATGTAACATGCAAAATGTAAAATGTAAAATGCAAAAGGTTTTCAAAGGAGTATTGTTAAGTTCATGCAAATTCTATCACTTAGGGAACATTGTGTCTAATGTCTCCAAGAGAGGACCAATCAAAGAATAAAATATTCACAACTTAGGGGATGCAGTGTGTCGCATCAAACCACTAAGGGGGAATGTAATATCCTAAGATAGATCACACTTATGAAGGAAATCACACCCAATGTCATCCACAAAGTGATGAATTCATCATATGAAATGACAAGGCTGCACTAAGAACCAAGAATGCAAATGGATTATGGTAATGCATCCCCCCCACTTTAAAGGAATTGCTACACACCATTTTGTGAGCAATTACTTTAATGTAGTGAAGAAAAGAAAATGAAAAAATAAAACAAGACATGAGAGCCAACTTGGAAAGCCCTATTCAAAGTCATATGTTTCTAAGTTAGGCTACGTCATGAAAAGGAAAAAGAAAACAAAGGAAAGGGTATGTGCAGGATCATCGTGGAAAAAATAGGCCCTTAAGTGGCAAAAAAATTAGAAAAATCAAAGTTAGGCAACTTGACATAAAAATTTAAATAAGTTATCTATATTATTTCAAAATTATGTAAGAATAGAATCTATAGAAAATTAAATGTAGTTTCTAAACTACTAGGTTTATTTATTTATTTTAAAATTTATTTGGTGAAAATTTGAAATTTCAGTAGTACTTAAATTTGAGAAAATAGGAGTAGGTGTACGTTTGACCACCCTAATCACAATAAAATGATAATATTTTTTATAATATTTTTAGACATAAGTAGAGGACTCATGTTCAGATGTGATGCATATTTTTTGTAATTTTTTTTCAAGTAAATAATTAATTATAATTTTTATTACAAATTTTAAAAATATATAAAACTTCGTATCATTTGACCACTATAGCGGTCAAAACTTCATGAAATTCTTTTTTTTTAATCCTATAGTATCTGAAACATAGAATGTGATGCATGTTTTGGATTCAAAAATGTGATAACATTTGAAGCTATAGATGTTTTCAACCAGCCTATCAATCCAACACTTTATTTATAATTCAAATAAAAATAAATAATAATTATTTATTAAATTCAAAGTAAAAGTATGAATTTATGTTGGTGGAAGCTGAGAATCTCCTTTAAAGAAACCCTTTTCATTTCATCAATTTTGGGTAAAAAAAAAATTGTTAGCCACATACCCTACAAATACCCATCATATTGCCACTTTTTGGCCCATCATGATCCTGCACATACCTGAAAGGGAGTTGCCCCCCAGAAAAGAAAACACCAAACACATAAGGGATCTATGGATTTCGGGTTAGTATGTTCGTTGTTGCAATGTTTTTATTAAATAGCTTGAAACTATCATCATTCCCCAAAGCACATCGAACTAGAAGAATGACACAAAGAGAGAAAAAACAAAAGAAAAATAAATTTTGTTTTAGGTCAACATGGAAGAGACATTGCAGTCTCAACACTTTGCATCATCCCCAAAAGGAAATCACAAGTGAAAATAAAATGAAAATGAAAACGAAAACAAAAAATATTTTGGGTCAACATGAAGGAGACATTTTAGTCTCAATGCCTTGCATCATCCCCAAAAGGAAAACACAATAAAAAGACAAAGTAAAAAGGAAAATGGACTAATGGGTCAACATGGAAGAGGCATAGGGAATCTCAACGCTTTGTGTCATCCCCAAGAGGAGAAAACAAAACAAAATAAAAAAAAGGCAATGCACGACATATACAAGAATAAAGGTACAAATTGAGGAAGTGCACAAAGAGAGAGAACATCAAACGTACATACAATGAAAATGTAAAAGGAACTAGTAATGCAAGTGTACGTCAACCATTAACCAAGTTATTGACTTCTCAATCTTAAGTAGTTAAGTGTAAAATGAATAACATAGTTAAGAGACAAAGAAAAGTGCATTACAAGGACAAGGCTAACTACTTCTTTCCCCCCATAAAGTGTAGGGAAAGAATGAGCCAAGGTGGGTGATGGGGAAGGATCATGCAATAGTGAAAATAGAAAATTATACAACTATGGAATGAAGAGAGGATTGGGTGAAGTGTGTTTTCTATTTGATAAGTTTAGTAGGTCCAAAAGCCTTATGTTGTTCCAATATACATTGTAAAGCTTTGCATTTATTAGTTTTATGTCCAAGAGTGCGGTGATAGGCACAATATGTTGTGTTGTCTTTGACAAGTTTGTTTCTTGTAGAGGGTGGGAGAGTGATGAGACCATGATGGAGGAGTATTTTCAAAGCTTCTTCATTATCAGATGGAGGAAAAAATAATTGAAAAGGTTTATCATTAGGGGAGATGGAATGTGGGTAAGCAAGACCAAGGGTGAGGTCTTTGTCTTGGTCATTGTGATTAGGAAAAGATTGTTGAGGGAGAAGGGTAGTCAAGTCAGGAGGAGAATCAAAGATCATTGTATCATCATCTCAAAGTCTCCAATATTCAAAAGGAGCTCTATCAATATAAGGAGGATCTTGATATCCTAATCCTGTTGTGTTTTCTTCTATTGGTTTGTGTTCAAGAAGTTAATGAATGTCATTTTCATGTGTTGTGTCACAACCTTGTTTACTTAGGATAGTAAAGCCTTTTCCATATGTTTCTTCAAGGTTGATGGGAGTGTTGGCAAATTTTTTATCATAAAATGGTTGTGGATATGTTGGTTGAGAGGAACTAGGTCCACTTGATGGAGGGATCTTAGGTTCTACTTGGGTTTCTGGATGTAGTTATGCAAAATGATCAGGAGGTGCAATAGTAGGAAGATATTGTGGCTTCATGGATTGGTAAAAGGTTGCATTGGATTCAAGGTTATCAAGAAATTTGTTTAATAACTTGTTCATGCTATCATCATCTTCTCCAATGATGTCTACATCATGAGGAGTTGAAGGATCATGAGGAAGCTCAAGGTCATTAGGATCACAACCAAAGGAAAAATTGGGCATGTCTACCAAGGATTTTAATGAATTCCAAAACTTATTAAAATAAAATTTCATGATGCAAGTAAACTAAGATGAAAGAAAGAGAAGAAAACAAAGAATTTGGAAAGTAAAACATAAAGCAACTATAGAAAATTGTAATGCAGGAAATACCCAGAAAATGCCTCAAAATGTTGTTCAAAATGTGCAGGTGGATTGATTCGCCCAGGGTGGTGAATGAGTCCAGTTATGAGATTTTTTTTTGTTTTTCAAAAAAATTAAAGTGATTTTAATGTTGTTCAGATGCAAATTAAGGATACATATGATTTTTTTTAGTTTTTCAATGATATGCAAAAATGAAATCTAAATGAGTATTTCACTAATGCAATTTGAGAAACCTTAGGATGCAAAAACAAGACAATACCCTAATTGAATGTTAATGCAAATGAAGTATAGGATGCAAGATGCAATTGAAATCAAAAAGATAAAGTGCTCAATATGTGGATTCACCAAAATGAACCATAGATTTTTGGGAATGAGGCTTATAGGCTACTCTTCTGCTCTTAGGATGTTTCACCTAAAAGGAGAGAGATAAATCTCATGCAAAATCAATTTGGTTCACTCAAATTAGGAAATGCATGATGTTATTTAAGCTAAATGGAATGATATAAGTGCAATTAAACTAAGAAATTGACTAATTATGAATGCAAAACCTGGAAGTCTGATGAAGATTTTGGAATATTCTGAATGTTGATAGAGATCATTGAAAATCACCAATGGGACTCATTCGCCACTGATGGTGAATTAGTCCTGCTTTTGATTAAAACTTCTTGAAACTGGTTTCTGAGTGTCGGGATCTGAAATCTAACAAAATCTAGATTTCCATCCTTAAGGTGGAACTCATTCACCACTAATGGAAAATAATTCCTCTCTCAAAATGATGAGAAATCAGGAACCAATTCTATAGCACCAGATCTGAGGTTGTCTACTTGTCGGGTTGATAGAGTTGATTCTACAGAAAATGGATTATAGGTTGTCTCCAAGCTTGAAATAGGGTTGATTTGACTTTAAACACTTTGTTGACTTGTTGAACACCTTTCAACACCTAATTTCTTGATAAATTTTCATACACAAGTCTACAAACACACATGTGAAAGGGGAAAAATGGTTGAGGGTTAGAGAATAGGGGTTTGCCTTGGTCAAACCCCACTTTGGTAATCAAACCCTAAATGATGAAATGAAATGAAGAGAGTATAATAAATAGATAACATGAAAATTTCATAAACTTATCACACCTTTGATGCTCAAAAGCTGAAGATATGTCAATGGTTGCTCCAAGATACTTGATTGATGCTTGATTGAATGACATCTGCAAAGTGCTCAAATATGATTTGAACACTTAGTGGATGAAAAGATTGCTTGAATGCATTAGGAGATTGTAGGAGATGTAAAATGAGGAGAAAAACACTTATTTTTACACATTTTTGCCTTATTAACCCAATGATACCTCATCATAGGCCGACATCAAGTAATTTTGAATAAAAACCTAATTTTTTTTTGAAAAAAATTGAATTTGGAGCCAAGAGAGACTCATTCGCCACCCATGGCAAATGGTTCCCACCTTGGATTTGAAAGTGGGTGTCAAGAATTATCTTGCATTTAATGTTGTTTCTTGAGTTTACATTCAAAAACACCCACTTGATAACACTTCAAAATAGGACTTGATAAGTGATGAAAAGGTGATTTTTAGGTGAATCGTAATGAATAGAGTCTAGAAAAGTGTAGAAATGTTTTACAGCACTTCACAACACCTTCACAAGATGCCATTTTTTTCATTTTAATGACCTAATGTAAATATTTAAGCCACATTACAACATTAAATCAAAGAAAAATGGACCAAGCATCATGAAGAAAGACCTAAAAGGCCACGAAAATGTCCAAGGGGCCATTTTCCTATGGCACATATATTGCTTTATGTTATTTGCATTTCATGTTCACACATAATAATAGAATTAAGTGGATTTGAAGTTGATAAGTTTGATATTTATGATTAAGTTTGGTGAAAACTGATTCACCCCCCTCTTAATTTTATTACACCTTTCAACAAACTTTATATCGTAAGACTTAAATCCTAAATCCTAAACCAAAAATCCTTAACGATAAAGACAAAACCCTAAACCCTAGACCTTGGACCTTATTTCCTAAATCCTTAAATTAAAACCCTAAACCAAAAAATCTAAATCCAAAAACCTGTAACACTATCTGGTACATGTGGGATCATCATGGAAAAAACAGGCCCTTAAGTGGCAAAAAATTTAGAAAAATCAGAGTTAGGAAACTTGATGTAAAAATTTGAATAAGTTATCTATATTATTTCAAAAATATGTAAGAATAGAATCTGTAGCAAATTGAATGTAGTTTCTAAACTACTAGGTTTGTTTAAAAAAAAATCTATTTGGTGAAAATTTGGAATTTCAATGTGAAGTAGTACTTAAATTTCAAAGGAAAAATAAGTAGAGGTGTCTATCGACCACCCTAACCACAATAAAATGATAATATTTTTTATAATATTTTATATATAAGTAGGGACTCATGTCCTGATGTGATGCATATTTTTTTGTAATTTTTTTACAAGTAAATAATTAATTATGAATTTTTTTATTACAACTTTTAAAAAATATAAAACCTCATATGTCTAACCACCTTAACTTGGTCAAAAATTTATGAATTTCATTTTTTCTTTTATTAATCCTATAGTATGAGAAGCATAGAATGTGATGCATGTTTTGGATTCAAAAAATGTGGTACCGTTTGAAAGCTATAGATGTTTTTCAATCAACCTATCAATTAGGACTTTAGTCATAATTCAAATAGAAAATGAATAATAATTACTTATTAAACTCAAAGTAAGACATAATTTATATTGGTGGAAAGTTGAGAATCTCCTTTAAAAACCCTTTTCATTTCATCAATTTTGCATAAAAAAAAGGTCATTAGCCACATACCCATCATATTGCCACTTTTTGGCCCATCATGATCCTGCACATACCCTATCCCTAAACCCTATATCAAACCTTTAATTTAAAATAATAAATCCTAAATCCCAAACACTAATCCCTAAGCCTCAAATAATAAATCATAAACCCTAAATCCTAAACCCCTAAATTAAAGCCCTAAATCCTAAATCCTAAACTCTTAAATTAACACTCTAAACCCTCAACCCTAGAGCATAAACTATAAACTGTAAACACTAAGTTATTTTTCCTAAATTGTAAAGATCAAGCCTTGAACCCTAATCCATAAATCATAAATCCCAAAAACTAAACCCTTGAATTAAAACCATAAACAATAAACCATAAACCCCAAAGCATAGATTGTAAACCCAAAACTCTAAGTCATAAACCTAGACCCTGAATCCTAAAACTTAAACACTAAACCATAAATCCCAAACATTATACCATAAACCCTAAACCTTAAACCCTAGACTCTAAATGATAAAGCCTTAAATTAAAATTTAATACCCTAGATTTTAAACCCTAAACTCTAAGCAGTGAACCCTAAACACTAAACCCTAAACACTAAACCTGAAACTTTAAATCTTAAAACCTTAAATTAAAAATTTAAACCCTTAAATGAAAATCCCAAGCTCTAAACCCTAAATGCTAATTTTGCAAAATCCTAAACCCTAAATACTAAACTATAAACTCCTAAACCATAAACCCTTGAATTAAAATCCTAAACTCTAAACCCTAAAGCAGATCTATGTGGTAAGTTGCAACACTTGTAATTTATCATTTGCTTGACCTAGGGTAAGCACTCTTTATCCAACATCGTCATAGCCATTATGGAGGTGGAGTTATCAAAACATGATTTGACTTAGGAAAGCCCCTATGTGGAACAATCCTTCATCTCCTCTCTTTTTTGTAGGTGGAAAATCTGAAGTGGATTTGCAAAAGAATGATTACCTAATAGCTAAATAAAGCATCCAAGTAATTTACTTCAAAAAATTAGGGAGAGTCTAATTACTCATCATAGATGATGTTTCAAAGTTGAATTCAACAGGGAAGCACCTACAAACTGTAGCACACTTGTACCTATTTTAATATGCTAGAAAGCATCATTTTTAGTCTAGGGTGCCCACACCCTTAACTAGTCATCTTGAGCTCAGATTTGAATGTGAGGTTCCTCTATCTCTACCCTCTACCTTTTTTTCATTAGTTTTTATAGATCGCTTCTATATTATTTTGAATGGACATTTATTATATCTTTTTTAATTACACTTTTTCCTCCTCATATAAGAAATCCTAAGTGTAGGTATATGATTTTCTTTCTTGCATTTCACTTGTTTGTTTTTCATTTTTTAAGATAGGATTTCACTTGCACACATTTTTGGCACACTTGGTGGGACCAACATCATGGGTCCTTGAAGTTTTTTGTTGTTTTCATCTTGCATGTTCAAACTTTTCTTCGCTATAGAGGAAAATCTACTTGATGGGTGAATTCGCTTGATCCTAGGGGCAAATTCACTTTAGAAGAGGAAATTACGCACCCACCACTTCGGAGAATAGGTGACCCTGCATCCGACTATCCGAGACCTAACTTGCAGAGGAAAATGCACCTTAGGCTTATACACATAGGTGAACTTGCTCACAGAAAAGGTGAACTTGCGAATGATAATAAGGCGATTGTGCATTCGCCCCTCCACTCGAAGGGAAATCCTACTACCCGTACATAGGTGAATCTACCCAACATAGGGGTGAACTTGTGGTAATCCAGAATGTTAAATTTTCTAGTTTATACTTTCGACTGATTATGGGTTTGTGTAGTAATTAGCTAACTTGTTTGTCTGTGCTTGTGGGTTTTCCACTAACAATTGCACAGCTTGTCCCATGCTTGATGAAGACTGGTGATTGAAATTACTAACTTATCTTCTACAAGATGATCAATTGAAGATCCTAGTTAGTTTGTGTGTGTTATTTTTCATACTAATCTAGGAAAACTTCATTTTCTTAAAAGGGTCAATTAACAATTAATTTTCATGTTTGGAGGACGTTGTTGACGTATGCTCTCCCCTTGCACCATACGATGAGCCTGGCGATCATAAATCACAGTTGACTCAAGTCCAATTGTGTCCACCTAGGAGGTGTTAATTTTGTGTGTATGCTCTCCCCTTGTGCTACATGCGATCCTGGTGATCATAAACACATAACACTTCCTTCCCTTTAGGAGACCTTCTTGGATATTTCATCATCCCAAGGGATGATATCAACCACATGTATCGGTGGGGTATATAAAGGGGGGAGAACTAAATTTTTACCCCAGTCCAGTCGCATCATGTTTGGAAAATATCTTATACTAGGGTGATTCCTAATTAGGTGTGAAGGGTTTTTCTGAGTTTTCAATACCTCACTGGAGCTCCCAATCCATGCTTGTGATGGGCTGGTGTTCACGGTTATGCCTCATGCACCCTCCTAGTGTATCAAGGACTCCCCTAGTTTCCCATTTAGCCTAGTTTAAGACCCGTGTTTTAGTCGTGGCTTGGTGTAGTGTAGGGATTGTAGAAAACACCTTGAAACTACTCACCATGTACTCCCTTAGGTTGAAATAGAAATCCTCATGGTGAACTTGTTGGAAAAATGAAGAAGAAAATCTCATTTTGTTACATTTTTTTTATCATTGATGTCACCATGATATATGAGTTGTAACTACAAGATCAAGGCTATAGTTACTCTAGTATTCTAGTCTGGTATCTGAACTAGTATTTTACTTAAATCCTTTGGTATTTTGATCTACATTTTTTTTCTGGTGAGCATTGTTGCTTGCGGTTTTGGGAAATGGTTTGTAGATACTAGGAGCACGTACTTTCAAGATTTCATGTATCTTGTGCGGATATATGTGCTACCTATTTTAAGTCTATGCCAACTTGTTGAAGAGTGTGGGTTATCCTTTTTCGAAGCTTGAGGCTAACAGACAATATTCTTGGTAAATATGAAGTGCATCTAATTAGGTCGACCTAATTGATGCTCGTGAAGAAGATTGGGTAAATATAATGAATAGTTTTTGAAGAAGGTAAGAGTGATTTTGTGTGAAGAAGTGAAGTAGTGCGAACATGATGAAATGTGTTAGGTTCATTTACTAAGCTTTATTTGGAATTGAATCTGCACTTATTAGGTGTATTCTTTCAGTTCATTTTCTACGTGAAATCCATTCAATTGTTGTAATTATGTAGGTAGTGATCCTTTGTTTCTAGATAGTGAGTCCTAGAAGTGAGCCACCCATTTTGTGATATTCTATAACCGGCTATATAATATTGTGAGCTAACACTCACCGTGGTTTTTCCCATTTTTGGTTTTCCACGTAAAAATCCTGGTGTTCTTGTGTTCTCTGATTTCATGTTATGTTAATGCTTTTATATATCTCTGCTATTGTTTGCATTGGAATAATTAGATGGTATCTGATCAGAAAATTTAAGAAGATATTGATTCACCCCCTCCTCTCAGTATCTTGGATCTTTAACAATTGGTATCAGAGCTTGGTTCCTCTAGTAAAGCCTAATAGCTTGAGGGATATCATGAAGATGGAAGAAATGAATGATAAAGGGGAGCTCTGGACTGCTCTTGAAGATCTTGACA
>VDFB02198331.1:0-11530 GCA_007258455.2 Sequoia sempervirens | reverse complement strand
CCTTTAGGTTGTCCAAATAAAATCATGACTCTGTATTTTATCAAATAAGGAAAATTCAAGTCGTGTCAAACTACGAGGTCTCTATGCATTGCTAC
The DNA here is from genome assembly GCA_007258455.2 of Sequoia sempervirens. Lineage (NCBI taxonomy): Eukaryota > Viridiplantae > Streptophyta > Pinopsida > Cupressales > Cupressaceae > Sequoia > Sequoia sempervirens. The sequence goes on along the minus strand of VDFB02198331.1, from coordinate 11,435 downwards.
GTAGGCAAGGCCATCTGTTGATGAGCCCTTAAGGCCCCCTAGGTCAGAGTCCCTTAGGGTTTGTTAGGTCTGGTCATGTCCTTGTTCTAAAAATAATCATCATTCAAACTAAATCATTAATCAAAAAGCGCACATAACCAACAAAAATTTTCATCAATCAGTCATCTTATCATCAATCAATCAATCCGGTCATTCAATCATAATGGGGAATTATGTCATTTGTCTCATTCAATCTTATCTTTTATCTTTTATTAGGATGTGTCCTTCCTAAGACTCGACTTTGTCAATTTGGTAATTCACCTTAAGCATGATATGTCTTTCTTGTAGTTAGGTGCCTTGTCAATACTTATCATTTGATCAACTCTATTAGATGTGTCCTTTTCCTTAAACAAGATGTGTCCTTGCAGTTAGGTATCATCACATCACTTGGTCATATCCATCAATCTTTTTCAAACAAATGATCAATCTTTGTCACAATCAATCTTTTCAACCTAGTAATCAATCTTGCCTTAATCAGAATGTGTCCTTGAAACTAGGCACAATCAATCAAATCAATTGGTCAACTTTTGTCAACTTGTCAATCAATCTTTGTCAACCTATTGATTAAATTAATTTTTCAACTTTTGTCAACATTATCAAATCAATCAATCTTATCAACTTGGTCAACTAATATTTCCTTCATCAGGATGTGTCCTTCCTAAGCCTAGGCATGGTCAATCAAATCACTTTATCAATCCTTGTCAACCTATTAATCAAACTCAGTCATCTTGATCAAATCAATCAATCAAACAATCTCATCAAGTTGGAAAACACTTTGTTGATCTAGATTTTTCTTATCTTTTTGATTAATTTTGGGTCATGTTACTAGTCTCCTTGAGGATTTCCTATCAATAGATTTAGACGGATGATGATGGATCATGGCCTCTTTTCTTTTTTTGTTGTCTATGGCTTGTCTTGGCAAAAAGGCTAGGACAATTGGGTCCTTAGTATGAGTTGGGGCATTCCTTGTCTTTTTGCTTTCTTGTCTCTCCCAAATGGTCACCTTGCACACCTTGGTCTATGACATACCATGGTGTTTGTGGAAGATTTGTGATATTTTTGACACCCAATGATGATAAAAATAAAAATGTAAGCATGAACGTTGGATCCCTTATCATTCCTGGTCTAACCTTCCATCTCCATCTCCTTTGTATTTTCCACACTAAAATTCATCTCCTCCATCTTCTCCACACTAACATTTCTTCTGTATGCATCTTCACAAAGTCCTGTGGCACACAAAAACATCTTGCGTCCATAATCATGTTAGGCTGCATCATAGAAAACAACATCATCATAGACATCATTTTCATATTAGGACACATATATTTGCATGAGAAAATACAAAAACACAAATTACATCCATATATCATTCATATCTTATCATCATGATAGTACCATTTGCATCATACATTTCATTATAGCATTACATCCCATATCACATAGTATTACATCCCATAACATGTTGCATTACAACACATTTGCATTGCATATCATATTTCACATTAGGTGTCATATTTTGCATTCACATCACATATTTTCCATCAAACATTTTTCATTAAATTACATTAATACATTCCATCTATAATTACATTAAGACATTTCCATTGCACATAACATAATCAAAACATCCATAACAATAAATGCATTATGTCATTATATTTCACTATACTAATAGCATAATCATATAGATCATCATCATATCACACTGCATTTAGTAAACATTAGGCCATCAATATTGCATATCATAAAACCATAAACATTTATAACATAGTCATAGGTACATAATCATAAACCACATCAAAACCATCACATCATCATATAGAATGCATCAACAAACATCATAATCATACATGTATAATCATCCATCATATCACAAATCAATACATGAACAAGCAAAAATAAATGCATAAGCATCTATCACATAGTATGTCATCATAATTGCATAAACACATCATAATGCATATCATCAACTGCCACCAAAATCATATCATATATATTGCTCAAAATCAAGTGTCATAGGTACAATGTCATGGTGCATAAATAAAATGGAGCTTGCAGGCTCAATAATCAAGTGTATCTATGTCTATATAATAACATGATGAATGCTAAAGATGGTCTATCTAGCATTACCCTCATGTCTAGTCCCTCTAGTCATGTGCCCTATGTTGGGAGGTCTGTCATATGGGGTGGCTCACCTGGCATATAAAGTCTCACCCTCTGACCTGCTGTGTGACCATTGGCTGCATGTTATGCCCTATGATCTGTTGATCTCCACCTATGAAAAGCTAGGCTCCCTCCTCTTCGGTGGCACAACCCTCTCATACAAGCCTCTGTAATACTGGGTAGCCACACCTTGCCTCACTAGCTCCCATGCAATATCAACCACTAATCTACTATATGTGACTATAAAATCAATAATCCACTACTTTGCTGGATGTCACCCAATCATTGCTAGGTCCCTCTCTACCTAAAAGGCATCCCTCTTGGTCTTAAGGTCGTCCCTCTCAGTATTCACTTTCCTCAACTATGCCTCTAGGGCTTGCACCTGAACCAATAAAGAAACTATCCTCTACTCCACTGACCCCTCTCCCTCTCTGGTCCTCACCTCCTGTAGCATCTCCTCCTCTCCCATGATGATCCTCTCATAGAGAATTTTCTTTGCCTCATCCATATATGCCTCCTCCTCTCCTCCTACCTATCCTCCATCCCCACCTCCCTTGACCTCCATAGCCTCCGAGTGTGAAACCTCCACTGTAGGCACCTTCTCATGCTACTCCTTGGCTTGTACCAATATCTCTGTTGTAGCCCTGACCTCTAGAAAATCCTCCATCTCTGCCTCCTCTCGAATAGGTGGCAGCTTCCTACCCTCTTGTCACCCTATGTCCCTCCTCCTCACCCCCCTCCTCCATCACCCCATCACCCCCTCGTCCTCCTCTATCTCCTCATCTTCCATCTCCTTTGCCCTTCCTACCTCCACCTCCCCATCAACCTATCACACCCCTCACTCTATACTCTACTGGCATTGGCTACTGTGGATCTGTAAGTGGAATGGGCCTATGAATTCACCCAATCATCATACACTATTGTGGTGCCCACATCTGAATCTCCTCCCTGCCACTCCCAATCCAGGGCCTATAAGACATCTATCACCTGCTCCACCATGGTGACTACAATCTATGGGCCCCAAGGATGCACCTCATGAGATGATCGCCCATACTCTGCTCAGCCTACTAGAACTCCCTACCTCTCTCCAAACTATCATCAAACCCTCTCTAGTAGATACATCTCAATAATGTGTTGATTCTTTACTATCCATCCAATCAGATATCTTAGTTGTCTGCCCCAAGGTAAGTGGTCGTCCTCATCTATCCACAATAGGCATGTCCTTTATGGTCTCTAGACAAAACTCACCAATGTATCTATGCCATGCCTCCAATAGCCCACATCTTCGACATGTGTTTGAGTCAAGGCCCCCTAATAAAGATAAGAGTACGGTGTTGTTCCCACCACCTGCCAAAGCACTAGTGGCTGAAACATAGCTATGTGCTCCCATGCCCAACTATCAGCAAGGTCACACCATAGCTCAAGCTCTGCCCCTCTCTATAAATGATATCATGTAGCTAGAAATATAACATCACCAAAAGACATGGCCCCCATGCATACACTATCCTATGTTGAATTTTCAACCCCAATATCTCTCCCCAACCAACTAGGAAGCCATGGCCCCTATGACCAAGAATCATCATCCTTGGTATCAGTGTGCATAGAACATAGCCAAACCACTCATATGTCTCCACCAAGATCTCCCACTGGATCTCATAACCCTCAATCCCAAGCTCAACATCATCCTCAGTCTCATAATACTCATACAATGTCTGAAGTCCTCAAGCCAAGTTGTACAACACACACTCACCATGAATGGGTAATCTTAGGATCCTGTACATGTCCTCTAGGGTGTCTATCACCTCCCTCGTAGGAAAATGGAATTTGCTCGTCTCTGAGTGCCACCACTCTACTAGTGTTGTCAATATACCCCTATTTTCCCTGATCATAGGAATATATGTGACATAGAATAACCCAAGCTCTAGTAACACACCCCTCTCATCATCGCCCAACTAGTCTCGCAATCAGAACACCTCTGGTATAGACTCTCATGTGTAAATGGGAGGAAAATGCACCTGAAAACATCAAGCAACCAATAACATCAATCCAAAACCTTCACTTGACCTATTGACCCTAAATTGACTAAGTAAAAATCTCCTAGTCTAGGGAAAATCCTTAATCAGGAAATTGCATCGCACTTTTTATCTAATACATCACATAAATTATAACCAGCCTGCAATAAAAAATGCATCACAGGCCTCACATATGCATCACTTTGACTTGCATATGTGATGAGTGGCTCAAAGATACTTTCATATAAGTCATTTTATGTTTAAAAGACTTGTTTATTTTATTAATTAACATGACTGGTGATAGACTATAGACTAATATATTTACCTACTTTGCTTTATGTGTTGGCTAATTTAGTAGATATATTTGAGGTAATAATTTATATTAAATGTGTTGCTTTTGTGATGATATTGATGAGTTAAAATTTATGCAGTTTTAATATTTTGTTGTCATAATTGGTATCCTATTCTTAAGGATTTTATTCAGGGCATTTAAAAGACTGATGATTGATGATAAAGTTAAACTCCCTGTTTAATCAAATGAAGACAATCATTCCATTGATCGGCCCTACTAGATGATGAATCACTAAATTTCAAATTAGCTTCATTTTAGTCGGTTTAGGGAATTTTACTCCTAGCATTGATCTGGAATTTCTCTCTATGTCTATTCTCAATACTATTTTAATTTCATTTAAATCTTTAGTTTAGATGGCTTGAATCTTGGCAGTTAATGCCATGTTTTGAATTCAATAAGGATATAGCTATAAATATCCATGTTTAGGATTTAGAAAGGAGTTAGATGATTTTTTACTAGAAATCTTGTAATGGTTGCAATACTCTATTTTTCTTCCCTATTTGAGCAATTTGAATGAAGATAAGAAGTTAACTCAAATTAATGTGTTAAGAGATCTTAACAAAGGAAGAGCAGGGCCTGCTCAACCAAAGGAATTGATCTCATGTGGAATTCATCTGAGTTTATTTTATTTCTATTCATTAATATTAAATTTGGAGTGTTAGATAATAAATTTGGAATGTTAAGTTTTTTTGAATCATTTTCAGAAATTGTGTTTAAATCACTTTTAAGTTTAGTTTATCATGGTTAGAATGGTTTGTTATATTAATTGTAAGGTTTATTGAGTTAATCGGATTTAGATGTTGTTTGTAGGAATTAAGTTTGGTAATTATATGTTAAGTTTAATTAAAGCAATGATGGGAACTTATAGAAGGATGAAACTAAAATTTGCTTGGAATCTATTCATGGAAATTAGTATTAATGTTTTCTAGATTAATCATTATTTCCTTGCACTTTATTTCTATTCTATAAAATAGCATTTATTTTCCAGAAAATCTTAAGATAGATTTCTTTTGAAGTAAATTAGAATTAAATTTTTATTTTGAATTCTAGATTAAGAATTAAAGTAAATGTTAGTCTTTTCCATGAATCAGTCGCAATCAAGTCAAAGGAAGTTAGAAATAAGTCGACAAAACTTTAAATTAGGAAATAAAATAGAATTGATCCTTAGGAATTAGTCGTTGAAGTTCAGCTCTTGAAAGCTCATGAAGGAGTCAAATCAACACCTGAAGTCATTGTTTATAATGTAAAAAACCCCCAAAATTCTGTGACAACATCCTTATCGCATATAGCTTTGAGACACACCTGGTTCAATAATTAATTGACTAAATGATGCAAGTTGTGACATCAATGACCTTTCCCATCAATATGCATCACACAAAGTCATTTGCATCATTCTCGATAACATATGCAACTTGAAAATGCACTTGCATCACATAATTTCATGCATTATACCACAAACGTTTCTTGCACTATCCCTATGCATTTGTCTCGTACTGAGACGATTGCGACTAACCACTTATTGAATACGTTGATTGCGATGATAGATGTGTCACACATCATGCGACACATTCATCTGCTAAATTATTTCCTAGCCTAAATGCACATGAAACAAAAAAATCAAAGCATGAGTTCATAGTATGTACTAGGGTGGGCACTCCCTCAGGACGACAAAAAGTGTAGATCCTATATGCTCGGTGGGAAGCCTCTGGAACTAGAGACATTTTTGTTGTATAATCACTCTGAGCTCTTTAAATTTCTAAATTGAAAATGTGAAAATGACCCTTTTTCAAATTCAAATTGTCATTTATAGGTCCAAATTTAGGTTTTTTGATGTACCTTTCCTTCTAGATGCACCCTTTGACACCCTAGATCTCGAATTCGACCCTATTTTTTTACCTTGATCATCAATTTTGTCTTCACCATCGAAATCCTGGCCATCCTTTTGTCTTATAGGGACAATTTTCTAAATTTTTGAAACTCTTTGAAAATTTGTCAAATTTTCCCGTGGGGGCATACCTGTACCCTGTTGTCACTGAGGCATCCTAAAACATCCCCTGACTGAATTTATTTGACGCAATGTGATGAAATGCATTATGTCAAAGAAGGGGAAAATGTATACACTGAAAAATGTCCTAAGTCTGCAAGCACCATTTTTCTTGGTTGTCATCCTTCGATAATTGAATAATTTTAATTATTCAATTATGTTTGATCATATTCCTCTATTGATTAAATAAATTTTAATTATTTAATTAATCCACCTTCTAATATTTATTCTATCATGATCAATTAAAATTATTAATTGTGTCGCTAATATATCCCTTTCTTCTATAATTAAATAAACCATCATTTATTTAATTATTTCTCTATAGTCAAATAATAATAATTATTAGTCGACCTTTTATTCTTCCATGATTAAATAATTGTTGAAATTATTTAATTATTCTTTAATTTCCACCTCCCCCTTTAATTAAATTAATGATTTTAATTAAATGCTCCTTTTTTATTTTCTCCAAATAAATATTTTGAATAAATTATTTATTTGCCACTTGTCCTTTCTTCCATTTTCTACATTTTTGAATAAATAATTTAAATAAATTATTTATGCACTACCCCAGTCAAGATGCCTGTCATTAACCCTATCATAGCCTTCATTGTTGTCATAGCCATCAGGCGTCATACCTGTCATGATTCCTCCAAGAATAGCATATTCTTGGTGCATCAATCCCGGACCATTAATCTTGGCATCTTTTCTTAGACTCAATCTCAACCATCGATATACTTAACCTCCCTCTCATGCATCCTCCACCATTGATCTTGGAATCCTTCTAGAGGATTAATCTCAGCCATCCATTCGAAAGGTTGCCTATAAAAACAACCTTCCTCCTCCATTTTCAATTTAACAACTATCTGTCTCCAACTTTCTACTTACTATTTTGTAGGTATTTGCACATGTGAAGCAAAAAATCTAAGGGAAAAGATTGCAAAAAGGAGAAATAGGAGAGCAAGAGAAGTGATTCAAGATTCAAGCATGAGGTACTCTTGTTTCATGTTTTATTTTTCTCATGCTTTCATTTTTTTCTCTTGTTGGTTGTGGTTAATGAATTAGAGGTGTTGTATCCTTTATTCCTAGGCTAGAAACTAGAAACCATCTTACATTTTACATAATACAATTTAATAAATTTCAAAGTTGTAATATACATTTAAAACATAAATAGACCATCAAATTCTAGGCCTGCTCACACATTAAAAGACCATGTATTTTCATAGAGATATTTCAATCTCATGGGAAGAGTAATTGTAACTTCTACATAGAATGGTTTTGTTCAACAAATTTTAATTGCTTTCAAGCAAATATGGAAGCATAGACAGGGCATGTGAACTTCTCCAATTGTTGCGACCCATGACTATCACCCATGCTACCTCCTTTCTTCAGCCACACCATGCATGCAGGAAACTTGAAATGAATGCTAAGTAAAAGCAAAGGGAAATAGAAAATGCATCTAATTGATTTGTTAGAGAGACTTTAGAAACTTCAAAATAAATTAGTTTCAGCAGTTGTAAGTCAGGTTCTTATAATTGTAATCAGCATCCTCCCCATTGTGACAAGATGAGAGCTCGGTGCCTTCAAAAACAAAAGAATTTTATCAGTGCTGAGCATATGTAAGGTGTAAAACTAGTTTCCACGCCATGTAGCCAGCACCCTCTATGTTTGGCTCGTGCTATACACTGAAATTAAATAGATATAGCCTGAATGATTGTAGGTTATGCACAAATGGAGTTGAAGGAAAGGTTTTAGAAACTTTCAAGTGATCCAACTCAAAGATGTGTAACTGTATGAACGCCCATTGTTCTGCTCATGCAACCTTTAGAGATATCATTTTATGAAAGTGCATTATATCATTTTTTATTAAGGCGTTAGAAACCTCACACAAGTGCAACTAGCAAGTGTAAAGCTTCCCTCCATGACCTATATATTAAAATAAAACAATGATAACCATTTTTTTATAGGTAAATCACTACTAAGGGGAAACACCCTATATTGCTTAGAAAAGATAAATATTACATAGATACCAAGACTTGGCAAGTTGTGCCTTTACCATCCCATTTTGTTGTTCAATGGGCCCTTTGATCCAAAATGGCCACTACCCAAACTTAACACCTGAACTGACTTTGTTGCTATTACAAAATGGCCTGAAACCAATACAAACATTGACCATACCCAGGATTGACTCCTATCCCTTACTATTATCTTTCTACCCTTTCATTACATTGATTTACAAAAATATGACTACTAAACCACAAAAATAAATCCATTACTGAGCCCACCTTGCTCATTCATCCTCGTCATCCTAAGCGCTACTTTTTGTAAGCTAGATGGTTTCCACCAGCAGATGATCTACCTTAGAGTTCTAGTGAGCTAGGCCTTTTCACTTTTGTTCAGGTCCTATCTAGATCTTTTGAAATCCACTCCTCTACCCATGGGGTCCCAATCATCATCATCACTGTACTATCTACTACTATCCCTTTATCCTCCACATACTTCATCACCCAACCACGAGGAGGGTCTTCCATCATTTTTTCCACTATGAGAAAGAAGATACTCTGCTCTCTCTCATCCCATAGTTTTGCAAACCCCACCGGGTCGATAGTTCTTATTAGCAAGAATTTTATCACCTTCCCTCCATTCCAACATGTCATATAGTAGTTTTACAGAATCAAAATCATCAGGTATCTATCAATATTGTCTAGGGCTTCATCAATTTCACCCAACCATGCATGAATGAAAACCATCTATGTCAATTTCTTGCCTCTTTCCTTGGACACACCCATATGCAGTAACATCACTAGGAACACGGTAGGAATGTCCGCATTCACCTTGAATCTCTGGTATGCTTTTAGGAATTCCAGACCCAACACCTTTTGGGTCACCCAGAGCACCAGTAGATGGGAGGAAGCCAACAACCCTCACAATCTTTTATCTGTTATTTCTCCCACAAAGGATTATTGTTGTCTCTCAGTATTTAGAAACAATGGGGTTTCCATTATTCCTGGCACAAGAAACAAACAAAAGCTTGCCATTTCCTAAGCACCTTTCCTCTCCGCTCTAAATTTTCTTGTTCTCACTTTTGATTAAGCAATCACCAACTTTTCCCTTTTCATAAATGGCAGCCTTGTCTCTTCATGATAACCAGCTCAGAATCCATAACATTTGAGGCGTGTCTATAAATATGCATCCTTGTGAGTGATATGAATCTACATATCTATATGAGAATGTGATTATCTTGTCACTTACATTACCTTGGGACTTGACATCACGTCCTGTTCCTCACCTTCTATTTCTGGCCCTTTTCATTTTTGGTTTTATTAAATTACGTGCTTTCATGGCCACCAATTATTTCAATCTTTCTCGATGTCCCTTCTCCAATTTTTGGATGTTTAGTCCCAACATTCTAATGAATTCCTAACACCATAACTTATGCTTACATGTTGCCAATTGATGCCTTTTTTCCAACTCATTCGCCTTACTGTTACCTTCTCGGTATATGTGGAAAACATGGAATACCCTCAAATTTGCTCACGCTTGTTTGATGAATTGTAATAGATGGTTTAACTTCCAAATCATAGCACTACCTCTTTGAATATAATTGATGGTTATGAGAAATTCCCCCTCCAAATGAATACGATTCGCTCCCAACTCCAATCCCAACTGCAATCCAATTGTGGATGCTCAAAATTCTACTTCATTATTCGTGCACAGTCCCAGGGGAATGGACTTTTCTGCTAGAATTTTTTCTTGTGCATCCCTGGAAATGGATCCTGCTCCTCTCAGGCCTAGGTTACCTTAGGAGGCACCATCAAAATTGATTTTAATCCATCCTTCTTTCAACTCTTTCCATACTGCTTCTAATCTTTTGACCTTTTGTGTGTGAGGCTCATTACTTCCACTGAGTAGTGGTGGTTTCAGTCCACTAATTAATTTCATTAGTATTTCATCCCAACTGGTGAATATTTTTTGTTTTCTTGCATTGCTACGAGCACCATCATTGACTAGTTCTACTATAGTGCTTTCAATTTTTTCCCAAAGATCGTCCTCACTCATCCCCTTCCCTTGAAAAATCCTTTTGTTTCTCTCCTTCCAAATTTTCCATATCACTATAGATGGGGTTATTTTCCATATTCCACCAAATACCGATTTCTTACCTCCTAGAGGCGACATTTTGAACCAAGTTTCAATGTCTTCCAGCATGGAGCATTGTAGGTTTAGTTTGCTCTTGACTACATTCCAACAGGCACTTGCATATGGGCATGTCAAAAGTAAATGGTCTGTTGATTCTTCAATCTTTTTGCACATTACACATCTTCTTGGGCCTTGAACTCCAAATGTTGCTAATCTATCTTCAGTGAGAAATCATTTTTGAATTGCCATCCATGCAAAAAATCCTACTATGGGAAGGTATTTTTTCCCCCACAATAATTTTCATGGCTAGTCTTGGCTTTCCATATCTAGTTCCTTTATTTTGTATCCAAACTTCACTGTATATGTGCCTATGGACGACCCACACCATCTAATTACATTCTTGTCATTAGTGGGGTTGAAGTGTCTACTTTAGAGTATTTCTGTCAATGTGTCTTTTTGTGCTTGTGGAGCATTGAGGACTTGCATATCATTCCAACTCCATTTGGGGATTCCATCATTGAGTTCTACCTTTCCATAATTGGAGACCTTTTTCCCCCATACTCATAAGGTTTCTTCTTTGAGTTTTATCAATCCTGGGGTGTTGTCAATGGGAGGTTTCCCACACCATGAATCACCCCAAAAGGAAGCACTTCTACCATCCCTGATCTCCCATGTGACATGCTTGGATATT
>VDFB02198328.1:0-16720 GCA_007258455.2 Sequoia sempervirens | reverse complement strand
GTCTTCACAACAAAAATTAAGAAATCATGGACATTGTACTTTGATGGATCTTACACGCAAGATGGCTCTGGGGTAGGGATTCTTTTTGTCACACTTGAAGGACATACTATTCCAAAATCATATCGGTTGATGTTTCCCTGCACAAATAACATAGTTGAATATGAAGCATTTCTCACAGGAATGAAGATAGCACTGGACTGGTGGATTATAGAGTTGCAAGTCTACGGTGATTCACAACTTGTCATTAATCAAATCAATGATGATTATCATACTAAAGATGATAAGCTACTACCTTACAAGAACATGGTGGATGATTTTAAAAAGTATTTTGTGGCAATCAAGTTTTCACAAATCCCAAGGATTGACAATAAAGTTGCAGATGCAATGGCTACAATTGCTTCCTTGTTACAATTATCAGAAAATAAAAAACGGTATGAATTCTTGGTGGAACAATTGTTTTCTCCCGCCTATGATAATCCTGAGACCCAAGTCATATTTCATTTAACTGGTTCTGATTCACCTTTATATGGAAAGATTTATACCTATCTGAAAGATAACATCTTACCTCTGGATTTATCCCAAAACCAAAAAAGGAATTTCATACGCCAATCATCTGTGTTATACCTTGATACATGATATCCTTCTTGCAACATTATACGGATGGTACCCTCATACGATATCTTGAATGTGATGAATACGAACAAGCACCTAGAGAGTTCATGGTGGTATTTGTGGAACTCATTCAAGCGGTTTAACCTTAGCCAAGAAACTTGTTAGAATGGGATATTATTGGCCTACTCGTGGAGAAGAATCTTTTACTTTTGTCAAAGTGTTCAAATACTAGATTCATGGGAATCTTATTCATGTACTGCAGGGCGCAACCTTTCTGACATGGCATTTTTTCTAAGTGGGGACTAGATCTTGTTGGTAAAATTCATCTTTCACATCATCAAATGGGCATAAATTCATCATCATTTCACAAAATATTTTACCAAAATGGATTGAAGTTGTTCCTTTGACAACCATGACCGGTAAACAAATCTCTTCATTTATCTTGAATTACATCATCTGCTGATATGGAATTCCTAATTCTATCATCATTGATAATGGGAGGCCTTTCAAGAATCAGGATGTTGATGAACTTTGTGAAAGATTTCACATCCAACACAAGTTCTCTACACCTTACTATCCACAAGGAAATGGTCAAGCAGAAGCTTCAAACAAAACAATCTTGAAGATCTTGAAGAAGACAGTAAATGATGTCGGTCGTGATTGGCATGTCTAGTTAAATCCAACTTTGTGGGCATATAGAACTAGCATTTGCACAGCAACATGAGCTACACCATATGCCTTGGTATATGGAGCAGAAGTGATCTTACCATTAGAGGTTGAAATACCTTCGCTTAGGTTTTCACTCAAAGGATTGATAAATGATGAAGACTACTGAGTATCTCATCTGCAAGAGCTGGAATTGTTAGATGAAAGATGTCAACATGCAACTGATCATTTGAAGGGTTATCAAAAAGTTATGTCTCATAGCTACAATCACAGAGTTAAACCACAAAAATTTCAAGTAGGTGACTTAGTCTTGAAAGAAAATCCATGCAATCAACAAGACAGAGAAAAGAAAGGAAATTTGAACCAAATTGGCTTGGTCCATTTTATCATCATTCTGATATATGGTTACGGAGCATATCAATTATCTATGTCGGAAGGAGGCTGTTTGAAGAAATGATCAATAACATTCATTTGAAGAGTTCTATACGAATCCCATAAAAATCAGAAAAAAAGTCCTTAAAAAAATACAAAACAAAAAAAATTAGAAAAAGTCCTAAAAAATACAAAAAAAATAGAAAAGGTCCTAAATAAATTCACATGATCTAAAAAGGTGCAATAAAAACAAGTGGTGAAAACTTGGAAAACAAGTGCTACTTGTGATCAAAATGGGCTCCTCTATCTATTGGCTTATGTCTTGCAATCGCTTTATGACATCATCTATCCATATCTATCATCTGTACATATCTATCATATCCATATCATGCAACGGGAATCCTTGTGTTTCATCATGGCTTGATGAAATTTGTACATATCCATAATATTCAGGTTGTGTGTACACTGGGGGCAGAAACACAAACTAAACAAGAGAGGGGCAACGAGATTTTAGAACATCACAAACAGAAAAATGATGGTTTGCCAAAACACAACATACATTGACACATCAAATCAACTACAACATCAAAACGATCACTCAATGCCAATGAAATCAAACAACATGGTCAAAACAACATTAATCAAAACAAAAACATCAATGTTGATAACCAAGTTGGATGATCTTAATTTGAATAATGTTTGGAATACTTTAGGCAAAACTTGAATTGTTGGTTGATTTTCTATCATATCTCTAGAGCAATTCGATGATGTACTAAACTGGAAAAGAAAGGAAGGAGTATAATTTTTCTTTGTCTGCTGTTTGTGAGTGAATCATTAGTACTATGCAAATTGGTCGCGAGACATGCTCTACTAAGTATCATTGATGACATTTCAAAATTTGCATGGGAAACGAGTTAACTCTTGTCTGTTTATGCAAGCAATACTCAGATCATCTCAGTTTAATTATACAATGTTTGTATTATCTTGCTATATCAAAAATCATGAAAGTAATACTCGGGAGTCATCACAGTGTAACATACCCTTTGATGCTTGTATTAACTTTCAACATTTCATTTTCTATGATGACACAAAAGCACAAATAAGCTCTCTCAGGAATACTTGTGTATGGGATATCACCATGGTTAAGTATAGATTACATTCATTTTAGAATTTGCATTTGGAATTTATAGATTTTCCCACAAGCTAGCAAAGTATCAAAGTTTCATATCTTTCCAATAAATGACTGAGTACATTTTGACATTCATAAAAAAAAAAAAAACAAAGCATACATCATAATCAAAACATTCATGGGCATTCATAAATTGTACCATCCATCATTTCACATTCTTATTCATAAAATCATTCATCAATAGATTGCAATCATATCATAACATTGCACTTTCATTTTCATATCTAAAAATCATGCATATATATACATCATGAGCATTAACATCGTGAAACCATCACATAAAACATCATGCATATAGAAAATAGATGTACTCATCACACAAACAAATCATCACTGCATATCATATTATCTCAAAAATGAATGTCAAAATATACAAAGATGTCAGCTATGCATGACATAACATCATCCAAAATGGGATCATATCAGTGTGTATACAGACGTCTCAACAAAAAATTGATAACACATCATATAAAAAGCAATACAAAGTGCTATCCTCTGATGGTGCTGGTCTGGAACCTGTCCCACCTGCACCTAATAAACCTGCTCCACCTGTACCTAATGGACCTACTCCACCTACCCCTGATGACCCTCTTGGAGGTAATGGTTGTGATACACCCCTGCCGGTAGCCTGAGAGCAACTATGTGTAGACCGAGACTGTGTATAACTCACTCTTTGCTCGGGTGGCACTACATCATGGTATCTGATCTTATAGAACTCTACCTCCCGAATGGCTCTAGTCAGCTCTCTCACCATGCCACCTCTTGTTGCTCTCTGCAGACTGTTAGCTAAGGCCATGGCCTCCTCACCCTGTCATCTGGTTGTATATCTCTCGGCCATCACTGTCATCAATTATCCCTGTAGCTGTGTAACCAAGGCATGTGCCTGTGCTAATTGACCCTGTAAGCTCTGCACTCTACTCTGCAAGGTATCTATCTGACTTGACACCACTGGATCTACTAAAGACGATGGAGCTGAATGTCTCATCTGCGGTCCACCTCTACCACCACCTTCACCGCTACCTCTGTCACCTTTGCCACCTCCTCCATCACTATCACCCCCACTCTCCTCATCACTACTATCTCCATCCCCATCTGACTCATAATCATTGTCCTCCTCAGAGTCATCACTCTTTGAAGCAGCCTCTCATTGTTGCCTATGTCCTCCTTTATGTGGTCTCTACTCTGCAACTAGAGCAGTAGGCTCATCAGGATCAAATAATGATGGCATAGGATGTTCCAACACATATTGACCATACTTTGGAGTCATCCCCCCATCAAGAATATCAGCTTTGTAGTCCCACATATGTACTCCCAAACTGGTGAACTCTGCCACTGCTACATCATATGCAATCTGCATACCCCACACTATAAGCTCATGTTGCTGACGTGCATAAATAGAAGAACCCTGTGGCATACCCTGAGGCCGACCATACTGTCACCATACCCGACCAAGAAGAAACCTCTCAATAATCCCAGGAGTACAACCAATCAGATATCTGGTGGTAAAGACATAAGGCATCTCCCTAGCATCCTCTAGCCATGCCTCACAATCTACATAGGGCCACCAGCATACTGTATCGAGAACATCTAGAAGATGATGCCAATGATCCAGTTTGCCCAACCTTGGTTGAGCAATGACATCGGTATATCTAAATCTATACGGTCGACCGACAGGCCGTCGACCACAAGTCAATGGTCGCATAATGGAAAAATTCTCCCATGCCCATATCTGTAAAAGCGAACAACCAATAGCTAAACTTTGGCCTCGACCGTACACAACATGGTGTAGCTCATCATATAAATGTGCATGCATGCATGATCCCCAAGCATATCGTGTACCCTGCATCACCATACTCTCAAGTACATGACCCCACCTAACTGCAAAACCCTTCGACCTATGGTCGGGGCACAAAACACCTCCAATGAAGCCTGCAAGTACAGAAGGTAAGGGTGCATACGAATCTGTCATCTCTGCCCATGAGATATAATATCCCACAATATGATCATCTTTGAATATCTGCCTCAAGGCATCAGTACCTCCCACCTCTCAGCCGTCAAATCTCACTATCTCACCCATCACTGGAATCTTTAGGATGCAATACACATCCTCAGGAGTCACGATAATCTCTCCTATCAGAAAATGAAAGGTGTTCATGTCACTGTGCCACCTCTCCACAAGTGCTGTCAATAAGGCTTTGTTGAGACGCACCTCAGGCATCTCAAGTAACAAGGTTAGTCTGCATGCCTTGATCACATCTCTATCCGCCTGTCCAAGCTGCAGAATCAATCTCCATGTCTTCAAGAAATTTTCCCGTAACTGCAAGACGCTCAATCTCTCCTGTTGAATAGGAAGAATCATCAAGTTAAAGCAACATCAATATCAAATCATCAAGACAAATCAATCAAATATGAAAATAAATTTATCAAAATCCTATTTGTTTTTAACAACCTTAGAAGCAAACTTATCAACAAATTATTTGTTTTTCATCATCATGGAAAACAAATTTATCAAAATCCTATTTGTTTTTAACAACCATAGAAGCAAACTTATCAATAAATTATTTGTTTTTCATCATCATGGAAAACAAATTTATCAAAATCATGTTTGTTTTTGACAACCTTAGAAGCAAACTTATCAAATACCCATATTTTTCATCATCACATTTATCAAAAATCCTATTTTTTAAATAAACCTTATAGCTAAAACTTATCAACAATATTTTGTTACCCAGCACACATCAAACTCTACTGAGCTGAACAAATTTTAGAAGTAAAACTCTGACAAACAAATATTTGCTTTTTCACAACTTGAAAGAGTAATTTATCAACATTATTGCTTTCCAACAAACTTTGGGAAACAAACTAATTCACACAAAAACATCATCAACTGTGACAACGAATACTTTGAAATAATCAGCAGCACAAGTGCATTGTAAAATTGGTGGTTACAGAAAGAGTACCATAAAACCATAAAGAGTGTTAAATAAAAAGGAAAACGTATGAAGTATGAACATACAAAACATGTTGAAAAACATGTGTCTCTAAACGGGAAAATTTTCAAACACTAAAATTTTAACGAGGTACATACCATGGGTCCATAGTGTGCCGGCCGCTGATGTCATCGGATGTGCTCAAAACGGTGCTGGTGGATAGGAAGTGCCATCTTTCTCACTCCAGAGCTCAAAAATTACAATTTTTACTAGGTTAAAAATGGGAAAATGACATTTTTAACCTATTTAAATGCAAAATTGGGGCATTTTATCACATTTTATCACAGCAGGGGCAATTTAGGTCATCAATTTTCATCTCACATCTAAATAAATAAATGCCCCAAATAAATATTTTGATTAAATAAATGTTTATTTAAACCTCTAATTTATCTACAATTAACATTTTAATTAATTCTTCCAATTCCATTCACAATTAAATATTCCAAATATTTAATTAAAACTTCTAATGTCTATTCACATCAAATATTTCAAAAATATTTTAAATCCTCAAACCTACATAACACATAAAATTAAATAAATTTATTTATTTAATTTGGATTATCTACAACAACCGTGAAATAACTTCAAAACATAAAATCAATAAATTTCTCTGTTTCTAAGCAAAGTTATTCCCATGGGTTGAAGACAAACCTCCATTCTTCTCTCCAACCTCCCAACATCTTCCATCTTCCTTTCAACCTCTTAATCTTTCACCATTCAAAATTATTAGACAATCTCACAGCCATTGATCTTTGCCAGCCAGGCTCTTGCTTGTAAAAATCTATAAAAAGGACTGTTGGGTCTTTAAAAAAAAAAGAGAAGCTTGCATACAGGAAAACTATAGTCAATCAACCTTCCAGCATCCATAGCCTCTAGAATCATAGCATAGCATATTTTAGCATATTAGCAATCCATATCATGGCCTATCATCCTCATATCATAGCTTCAAAAGCATTCATAATCCACAGCCCTTGTGCATAATCTACAGCCCCTGTGCATATCCACAAACCAATATTTTACTCCACCAACATATAGGATAGAGAATTATTCTCTCTCTTTGCATACTCGTTCTGCAAGTTGCCATTTTGAGAAGCTTTACTTACACAATCTGAGAGCAGCATCTTCAAGCAAATCACTAGAGATAGAGGACAATGGAACGATTCTGAAGACGCTCTGTTTGATTTCTTTGATTTCATTCTATTTATTTTTCTTTAGTTTAATGTTGCATTGGTGTGTTTTTTTTATCTCATTTTGATACTAACATTTCCCACACATAGTATCTACTCTAGAAATAAAAATAATAACCCTTTACAATGAGAAAAAAAATGAATTTTAAACCTTAGAAGGATGTAAGAGAAAGGAGCACATGGAAAAGGTAGAAACCATAGCCTCAACCCAAAATAATGAACTACAAACATGTGTTCATGGAAGCTCAAGCTAGAGGTGTGAAAACATTTTTGAAATCCATGCCATGCTTCTACATTGATTAATATGCAAAAGAAGTGCATTAACCTTCACAAAATTTGTTGCAAAATGTGGCCAAGGATGGCCCTATGATAGTAAAAGATTTTGTAAATCAATAAATGTAGCATGGACATCATTTTCCCGCTTAGAATTTGTGAAAAATGAATTAAAAAAATCTTAAGACTCCATAGATCATAATTTATAGTCACAAAAGTGGTTGCAACATTGATGGCATTTTTGGGTCAAAAACATGTCATTTTAGCCTCTTGTAGAAATAAATAATGTGATTTTTCTAGATTTTACTGTGTATAATTTGTTTTCATCAACATTCTAAATCACACTTTGTGATCCATCATCAAGATGAGAAAAGAGCAGAGAGAGAGAGGAGAGAGAGAGAGAGAGAGAGAGAGATAGATCACACTATTTTAGTTTCACCATCATTTTAGTTTAAAATTGGAAAACACTCTTATGTAAATCTAAGCCCCATCTAGATATTACTTTTTCCATCATTGTATTTTAAAAGTGGAATTTTAGTTAGGATATAGATATATCCAATCATCCTTAAAGTTTTATAACATCTCATAGGCCCCAAAAGCTCCACAAAACCTCCCTAGAAAAAAACCCTTTCATTTTGACCCTTTGCAAAAAATTCACCTTTGTATGGATATTATGGAAAATTTACCTTGTCATGGATATTATGAGAAATTCACCCTATTTTGGATATATCCTAATACCACCAAAACTTCCATATACACCTTGATGTGAATCTTCTAAAACTTTAACCCCAACATGGATCTTATTGAAATTTCACCCTATCATGGATATTGTGGGAAATTCACCCTATCATGGATATTGTAGGAAATTCACCTTATCATGGATATTGTAGGAAATTCACCCTATCATGGATATTGTGAAAAGTTCATCCTATTATGGATATTATAGGAAATTCACCTTGATATGGATATATCTTGATACCACCAAAACTTCAACAAAATTTACCCTGATGTGAATCTTGCAAAAATTTGGCCTTGATGTGGATCTTGTGAAACTTTCACCCTAATGTGGGTATATCCTGGGCAGTACCACCAAAACTTCCACAATATCTTGAAGACCCCAAAAAATTTGCAATAGCATTAATTGGTTATTTTTACCCAATTTTCTCCAAATTTGTATTGTAGATACTCATTTGGGCCCTCTACAAGATAAGAAACTCATATAACCCTCATATTTGGCTAATTTTTTATTTATTAATTTAGGGTAATTGACTAAGGATTGAGGGACTATGGAATAACTAGAGACATAAAATCATACAAGATTACCCAAGTAAGATCTCTCAGATTAGTTATAACTAAGGAGCAATAAGGTGGCCATGAAATTTTAATGTTACCTGATTTTTAGCTTTCAGCTAAAATTAGGTAACTTAGTGTTTGTTCTTTTTGTGTTGTTTAAACATTTAAAACATAAACCATAAAACTGTTAGTTTCAATATGCACGAAAGAGTGATTTTCAAATGAAATAGATTACATTTTGTCATTTTAATGTTGCAATTAAAACAAATGAGAAAGAGAATCATAGATATACAAATGTAATCTTTTATTGATAATCCTAAAGTGTACATGTCCCTCACAAGCCAAGGGACTAACTTTACTTATTCCATGGAAATATGAAAACAATTTATACATGAATAAGTGAAAAAACAAACAATGTGCATGAAAGAATGGAGACCAGTAATTGCCTAAGAATGATTGGTTACAAGGTTGCCCGACTGCTCTATTGCTACTGCCCCAAGCTGCTTGTGTCCTCCCCAGCTCTAAAGTGCTCCGAGCCCCTGCATCTAAAAAAACAATGATATTAGAGTGAGGCTCTAAGCAATGAAAAATATCAATCCTTACATACACACCTATCTATGCATGTATAAACTAATCCATAAGTGCATAAAATAAGCATGCAAACCTTGGATGTCTTGGAAAATAATGAAATCATCAAACACATCTAACATATGTATTTATTTTCTAACTGTTTGCTTCATGTGCAGATTTAGGACAAGTCTAGTTACTATTCCAATTCAGATTAAATACAACATGTGGGTTAAATGTGGTTCCCACAAGGGTAGAGCTCAACATGCTTTGAAAGACAAAGGAAATTGAGCAACTTGATCAAAGATTTATCTATTATCAATGCATTAAATCAATATGGAATCACACCAGTTGATCAAATTTCATTATCAGATTCAAAATATGCAACACATTTTGCTAGATATATGTCTTTCAATCTTCTTAAGTGAACCCTTGATCCATTTTATAAAAGGAAGTAAGTGACTTCATAGATGCATCAAGTTTAATTATGCATCTCTTAAATAATGAGGAAGCATTTCAAGATGTTTTCAAGCCCCTCCCACCGTAACCCTATTGGGCAGCCACACATCACATAGGAAGGTGAGATTTAAAGTCACCCACATAGGTGACATGTGGCTGTCCAATGAAATTAAAATGAGGATACAGTGTGTATTTATTACACATAACCAGAAAGAGAGCAATGGTTGAGTCAAGGTCATAATACAAGTACAAAGGATAGCACCTTTGCAAGAGCTACATGAGGTAAATGGAATTAATAGTGTTCATTCATAGGTGTACTTGTGAAAATGAATGCAATCAATGAAGGCCATTGTCATTGATAAGGACAGTAAACAATGCATACTACAATGGTCTCATGAAGGACAACAGTAATAAATGTATGCTACATGATAGCAAGGGTAGTTACTACATTCAAAAAATGGAGCAAAGGAGCCATGTTTCACCTTGGTGGAAAATGATGAACTATGATATGAGCCATTAAATGAAGAGTAAAACCAACCAACAACAAAGATTAGCTGCATATACATCAAAGAAATTACAAGTTGACAAGTATGGGGGAGTACTCAAAACAGGGCATAATTGTTTTCATGGTAAAGAAACATGGCCACCTATTTTCAAAATCTGCCTGTGAGATCATGGCCCAAAAGAGTGAAGGATAAAATAAAAGAATCCATGACTTTCTGCCCTCATAAGTGAGATAAATGAATTTATATGTTGTCTTCTAGATTGGGAATATGGTAAGCTGGAAAGCATTCCAAGCATGTCAAATAGGACAGCAACAAAAAACAAAATATGAAGTTGCACAAGGCTCTGTTCAAGGCCTTCTCAATCAAACATTAGACAAACAAGTTGTTAGATAACATTCAATGCATGATGGTTTTAGGAAAGGGACAAAAGGAAAAGACATTCAAGAAACATCAACTCTAGTTGACATAGATAATATGCCTATTATGAACATGCCATTGCAAGAGGTCAATGACAACACTAGAACCCTCATATGATGTGATCAAGATACAATTGCTATGCCATAACACAAGGAACAAGGGTATTCTATTCTCTATATTCTTATGTTAATGATTTAGAAAGTTTCTAAATGGTTTCCTTTGGAAATGATTCCTCTAAGCATGGACAAAGGATTCAAATAAGAGCACTGATATTAAAGATGGAAGTGGTCTTGATTGAAATAGAGGAGCTCATGAAATTCAATTATTGAAACCACCATGAATCATGGTGCTTTATTTAAAGAGCATGGTCATGAGTAAGAAAAGTGTCATTGAGGGTTATAGGTTTATCTTCATGATTATCTATGAACTTGAAAAAAAAAATCAGCAATGAATGCTAAACTGTGACTAAGCCATGTAATGCAAGGTGCAGTCATTACACAGATGGAAATAACTCTTACAGTCTTGCTCTATGTTACATTATGAAGAATTTGAATCAATAGTAGCATTTATGACTACATAAAGTTTAGAAATAAGCATGATTATTAGGAACATGAAAATATAGTCCATTCACAACAAGGTCAGAGCACAAGTAAAGGACAGTCAAGCATAAATGACTTATGAGGTAATCCTTTGTATTTATCATGGTGCCAAAGTTGCATACAATAATGTTTTGTCAAGTGTTTGAAGCTAATGTAGAGGTTACCATGAGTGTTGTGAACATGAAGATGTAGCATCATTAAAGGAGGAGTATGGTGCTCTTAAATAGAAAATGAAATGTAGAAGCTATTCACAGTGACAAACCCACTTTGGGGTTATGTGTTTTAAAGATATTCTACAAAAAGGAAGTGCATTGCCAAAACCAATTTAGATGCTCATTGAAAAAAGAACATTTTCCTACAAGTTGGGGTTTTCATTGTACCCACACTGTGCAATGACATTGAATCATTTTGTAACAAAATCTAAAGTTGCTTTCAAATCAAAAATACCCATATGGGTTCACCATGAAAATATGATATATAAACAACAATATGGAGAGTGTCCTATAGGAATCAGAAAAATGAAAGCCATTTCATGTATTATGAAAGGCTATGTTTAAAATTGACCTCTTTCTGCAAAATGTGGAAAACCCACCTGGGTTTTTGAAAAATGGAGTCACATTGCTACAAACTATAGAAAATAGAGTGCATTTATAAAAACCGTCTGCATTTCTACAAGAAAATATGAACTTTTCAAGAGAATCAAGATACCCACTTGGGTTCTTTAAAAAAAAATTGCAGATGCAACAAAATATATGCTACAAGAAACCCAAACAAGGGTTTTTGCAATAATAGTGAAAATGAATCAAAAATCATGAATGTAGAAAAACCTAGTTTGCAAAAATGGAGGCCGAGCCCACAACAAGTCCTTTTCTTCTACATTCCAAGAAACCCATCTAGGTTGTTAAAATTTGTGAAATACAAGGAAAAATCAAAAGATAGTATGGGGTTTTCAAAAAAAATCAAAGCCGCATAAAAAAATGCATCATTTTATGTTCATGGCCGTGGCCAAAGGTTTTTTTTTTCCTCTTTCATAAAAGCAACAGAAAACAACAGTGAAGTGTTCCTATTATCAAATGCAGAAAACACAATGAAAGCATGGGTTTTCTTTTGCTCGGAATCATAATGGAATAAGTTTGGTGGGGCTTACCTGGAGCTTTTTTGCTCATTGTTTGCCATATTTGAAACTTTTCTTCCCACATAAAGCTTCATTTAAGTTCTCATAACGAGTGTAATGGAGGATAGCAACAACAAAAGAGAAAAATGGCACACAAAGTGGTTAGGAAATACTATAGGCCGTGGCTTGTTTGCTCAAAATGGCTTCCAAAAGATGTGGAAAAATATAGTTTTTGTGCCAAAAAACCAAATTACATGCTATTACATGCTTCTTTTCATCAGAAATTGTCAAAAAATCAATAGAATCGGCCAAGAAAAGTACAATTTTTTGTGTCTTCTTCAAACTCCATGGCGGCAGAGTGTTCCAAATTTTCTTCACTGAAAAAAATGATGTCTTTTGCCTCATGGTCGGTATCTTTGTTGATTCGGGTTTGACCTTGTTTGAGTGTCAATGGCATTTTTTATCCCATATTTTAAAATCAAAACATGTGGTAAATGCAATGGGGCCAAAAAAATGCTTATTCACTTAGGCATTTTATGCCTTAGGGATTTTTTCCCTTTATTTCAACTTATGCTAAGTCCTCAACATGCAATATGGAGTGTGCCATGCAACAAATATATGCCTTTGATGTTTACCCCAACATCACATCATTTGGAATATTCTTTCCAAGGGGTTTGGAGGTTGACCTATTGGCCATGTATTTTGGAGACTATGATGCCTTTGCAAACATGTGTTTTTCCATGTGTGATCAAGAATGTAGAATAAGGTAGGTTGATATAGTCAAGTGCCTTTGAAAATTTTGAGGAATTTTAAGATAAGATATTATGTGTTGCATTTGTTTCCAATTTTTGAAGATATCATGTAAGTGATTTGAAAATCACTTTCAGTTTTCTTTTAAATGCAAATGTAATACATATTAATGGTGGGGTCCCTTATCTTGTGTTTGAATTGTAAAGTGACTTGTTAAGTGATTTTTTATGAATCACTTAAACAAGCTCATTATCTTTAATGTTTTTTAAATCCATGTGTCTTCAAAAACACACATATTGCATGATGGAGAATGTGGTCAAGTCTTGTATGAGGACCAATGATGACTTGTAGAAATTAGGAATGTGTGGGATGTTGTTTTGACTGAGTTTGGTGGAAAGGAGGCTATCAGGAGGAATTTTTTGTCACATTTTTGATGTGACTATTTAATTGGCCTATCTTTTCTTCATGTGGTTGACATTTTGGAGAGTTATAGAAGGTTCTTTTTTCCTTTTCTTTTGTATCCAACCAGAATCTTCCAGAAGCACTTGTGTGAGGGTTTTGGTTTAAGTATGTTCATTTTGAACATTTAGGGGAGTTCTTTATTTTCCATCAGGAGGATAGCTTTACTTTCTTGGAGTTAAGCGACGGCCTTCTTGTGATACGAGATAGTATTAAGTGTCTTTCCCACTGGGCCCGAGCTTCCTCCCTTAGTACACACCCACCCATTTGAATGATATTCAACGACTAAAATGAATGCATAATATGTACCAAAAAGGATTTTTTTCCAAATGCTTTCAAAACTTCCAGCAAATGAAATTCCTGCCCCATACCTTATTCCTGCCACTTGAAATGCACACAGGAGATGGATCTCTCCCACAGACGGGTGTCATTTTCAATTCTTATTGTGCATTCTCCTTCACTCTCACCCCAAGAGGAGTCATCTCTTAAGCTATGGTATTTTCAGTGTAGAAAGGAGACGGGTCCTAATATTTTTGTCCCATTAACCCGCTATCATACTATCACAAGCATATTGATTTAAACTTATTTCTTGCAAAGCTCATGTCCATGAAAAGACCAATGACTCTTTTCTTCCCTCTCATCCCCCGCTCTCTACACACTCTTCCCTGATACTTATCAACTATCCCTTCTCTTGATGCCTTCACCCATTGTAACCGTTTCTTGATTGATAGTTAAGGCCACTACCGGCAGTTGCAATAGCACTCTGGCACACGTGGGTGACTCAGCAAGTGATAACGATCAATCATTGATCATGCCATCATGGGTACGAGTTGATAAGTGTGGAGATTTTGCTGAAATAATTAGTGTTATCCTTCCTAGCATGGATATTATTCCTTTTCCAAAACCTTTAGTCAAGAGGTAAATAACCTTTTTCATAAATCACAACGATCATTTACTATCATCATCTTCATCACAAGGAGTCAATTCTAAATTACTATTTTCTTTTACTGGAACCATTTTTGCTAAGCCCGGTATCTCCACCATGCTGCGGATACATAGGCAAAGTCTTTGCCTTAAAGTGAGTTTTGTACACAAGCAAGGTGTGGAGTAGTTGGTCCTTTTGACCACTCTCCCATAATCCTCCATTTTCTCCTAATAGGAATAAAATATTCTTATAGATCATGTTAAGCATGTAAATACATATGTCAATAAAGTATTGCGTAAATAATGCATACTAATGTCATTATTCATTATTTGACAAGATGTGTGAACGGGGTCGAGGTACTCTCCCCCTCACAATTTGACTCAACTAGGTTTGCTAATTAACACCAACGCAAGACTTAAGATGGCGACAACCTGCTATATTCCTTGTATCTATACCCTTCTCTCTAATGATGCTCTCCCTCCTTTTCTCGGAGGGCGGAAACCTGATTCCTGAATGCAACTTTCCATCACCAACTAAATATTAGTGTATTAATAATCATTTCATAATCCTCATGAAGTCATCACATCTTGACAACTTTTAAACACATGACAATTTTAGTGAAATAAACGTAACTCAAGAAAACATTGATTTCTCCAGACATTTTTCCTAAACATCTAATCATTGAATCATGCATAATCATCTACTAATTACTTCAAAAGTAAAAAGTAAAACAAATTTAAAGTTAGGGATGTAACATATCTCTCCCCGTAAGAGTCATTGTCCTCGATGATCCAATCCATCAGAAATCTTAATAAGATAAATATTTTGTTTATCCTGCAAAAGCATAAGAAATTTAGAATATATTTGATATAAAATCATGGTAAACTTTCCATGGCATTTTACCCTTTAGATATCGGTCCCACTAGACCTTGCATTTAAGAAGCTTGTAGCCCTCCTAGTTGCTAGTTGGACTCATTAGTTTATGCTTTGATTTGATACATTGATACTATGATGATACTATTTTGTGTGATTGGTTAGTTGGACATTTGATGATGTTGTTACTCCTTTTGTGGACATGATTATTTCATATGACATTGTGGTTGGTGATGTTAGTTGATTTTCATATTTATATTATGATGTAGTGATTTAATAGATTATGTCATGAGATGAATTGTTAGTTTAGAAATGTTATTTTTATCAATCATATTATAATTGTTAGGATAGATGTGATGAAGGACAGTGTAGCATCACTCATTGCGAGTGCTCTGTTACGCTGCGATTCCTTCTCACAATACAATGCTTTGATTTTATATATATATGCACATGTACACGACTTCGTTTGTATGCAGGAATTGCAGGTACATAGTCTCGATTCCACCTGCTTCGGCAGGACAGGGCGAGCACAAATAACCCAACGGTATAAAGTTGAAACAGAGGTGACAATGAAGTTTTCCCATTCCATGATGTCAGACCGCCTTGTTGTATGGTATTGTATGTTCTGTAGTTGTCATGATTTGTGGTTGTGGTTGTGTTATGTTGTATATAATTAATGTTGGTATTTTATATGTTGTGGTGTTTTTAATTTAAAAATTGTTGATTAAAATATTAGATTAAATTGTATTTAATATTTAAATGTTTATTCATTTGAAAAGTCATGTGTTTCATTAAATATTAAATGGTGTATTGTCAATGTAAATAAATTGCCGGGTTGAAGATAATAATAAAATAATTAAATTTAAATTTTGGTGCATGAGCAAGTAAGGCTGGCAAAATTAGAGTTTAAAAAAAAAAAAAGATAATAAGGACAAATGGGAAATCATGTGTGGGCAGAAAATGGAATGCTGATAATAGAAAATGTTGGTTGGGTTGCATGTAGGAGAGGGAAATATAGAGAGGTTTTGAAAAGAATAAGGGGGATTCTTCTTTGCTGGAAAAAATGGTGGTAGTATTGAGAGTTTTATTTTTGAAAAAAAAAAAGAGATTGTGTTGGTTAAGTTTTGGGTGGAGAATCCATCAAAAAAGGAAGAAGAAGAAGAAGCTGGAAATGAAGTATTGAGGAAAGGAGCGAAAGCTATTCGAAGGGCTGGTTGGAGCAAGAACTTCATCATATTTCCAGCAAGCAGGAGTCCAGGTTTCAAAAAAAAATCCCTTTCTCTTTACTTGTTTAAAATTTCAATTAAAATCATATTGTTCTGGGTTTTCAAACAAATTAGAAAAAAATTTGGTTTTCAATAAACTTGAGAGAAATCTGGGTTTCAATTAAATAGGGAAAAATCTGGGTTTCAAACAAAATAGGGAAAAATCTGAGTTTTAAATAAAACAGGGAAAAATCTGGGTTTCAA
>VDFB02198324.1:0-10433 GCA_007258455.2 Sequoia sempervirens | reverse complement strand
ATTGACTAAGCCTTTACAACCATGATTCAGAGATTGACATCTAACTTGAATAGCTACTTCAATCATCAAGAAGGTGCATTTAACTTGTCAACCCAGGGACGTGAACTTGAAATGGGTCAGCACAATATGTGCAATAGGAACTTTAAGTAGCCATTTCTATTCTATAGCTAAGGAATATAAAATACTAAAAGTAAATTGCTTGAAAAGGAATGAGACAAATGTTGAACATCAATCAATGACTATGCTAAGCTGAAATACATAACATGAATAAAAATATGAGTAACAAACATGAACTACTTTTTCTGCTTTGGCTGCAGGAACAGTCACATAATGAAATTCTAGTGGTTGCAGGAACAGTCGGTGCTAGATTTCTAATTAAGTACTAAACAACAAGTAATACTAAACTAATGCTAAACTAAGAAGATGGATTACTCACCAAGTGGCCCCCCTTGGATAAGTATCCTCTAAAACTAATGAAAATTTAGATGCTGAAACTCAGAATCTTTATTTTATTCACTATGAATCATGAGTACAAAAGAGTAATGTATCTATATTATTGAGAACTTGAGAATGCAAGTACAATATCAAATTGTGCAACCTTCTGAAGAAGGAACGTCAAATCATTATTTATACTAACAGCTAAATGAGGTAGTCAACTCCATGACTAGGAGGACGCCATTTAGGGAAAACATAGAAAATGGAGCGATGGCGGTTACACATGCATGAAATCCAGTCAGACATGTAGGTCTAAATGCAGATTCAGCTCAACAATAATGCCTGTGCATGCTTGATCATTAAATTCCACTAAAAGGCAGTTACATTCAGTTGTATGAAGAATCTTCTACCATCATCCTTCTTTGACTTGAAGTGATTCCTTTGTTGGACGTTATGATGCATGCCCAGCTGGCAGTGTCTTCCTCAACTTAGCATATTAGATCTACATGGAAAAGTTAGTATGCATAATAACTGTACATCTATAACCACCTTAAGGAACATTCATTAACCACATGAAAAATCAATATAGATAATCCACATAATATGCAAAATGTCATTAAAGCTTGCAGAGATAGGATTAAGTCCAATGTCAATGGTTTGAGAGAAACATTATGAAAATACCAACATTTAATATTAAAGTCCATGACATCTACCAACGAATAAACTATAGATTCTACCTGAAATTGGACCAAAAACTAGGCTCATCAATGGCGATAGGGAAGCATTGGTTGGCAAGCAAAATTAGGTGCTTGGCTTCAAGTTTTTACTTCACGGTGATAAATGTATATGGTCCTTCTAGCTGCATACAAAAGCAAAGGGTTTGGAAGGAGACTGAGGGGTTTATGAAGGGAGACAGGGTGTCATTTCACATCCTAGGTGGGGACTTTAACACTGTCCTCAATTCCAGTGATAAGAGGGGTGGGGTAGGTAAGAACTTGCAATCACAAGAAGACTTTAAGGACTTCATAAATTGAATTTTTCTAATGAAGATCCAAATGGAAAATGGAAATTTCACTTGGAAAAATAGCAGAGAAGTTGGATAGATTTATTTCTGGGGGTGACTTGACTACCTTCCCTTTTACTTTGGATGCTAGCATTCTACCATACTTGGGTTCTGACCACTACCCAATTAAGTTAGAGATTTTTGGAGACAAAAAAACAAGTTGATGCTCATTTAGTTTTGAAAAAATGTGGTTTAGGGACCCACACTTCTTATAGCGAGTGGTGGAGTGGTGGAATTTTGTGCAGTCGGAAGGTAATAGGTTATTTAGAATAGTGAGAAAAATGAAATTGTTAAAACAATAGGTCAATATTTGGAACAAAAACCATTTTGGAGACATTTTTGGAGAGAAACAATGCCTGGAAATGGAACTAAAGGAAGTAAAGGTGAGTGTGATAAATAGGGGCATGGATGGGGTGCTCTTTATGAAGGAGAGGGAACTACTCAGACAATGGGAAGAGGTACTAACTAGAGAAGAGGTGTTCTAGCACCAAAAGTCTTGAGAAATGTGGGTAAAAGTGGGCAATTGAAATTTGAATTCTTTCATAATTCCACTAGAGTGAGAAGGGAAGTGAACAAAATCTTTGATTTGAAGAAGGAGAATGGGGAGATGGTGGAAGGGGTAGTAGATATTGCGGTAGAAGCAGTGAGTTTCTTTCATCAACTCCTCAACATTATGGAAGGTTCAAATTTGTGAGTGCAATAGTCTTTGTTAGAAGGAATCCCAACGTTGGTTATGGGAGATCAAAATATGGAATCAAATGAGTAGCCTTTCAGCTCCACCCAAACAAGGCTCTAGGCCCTGATGATTTCCTAGTAGGATTTTTTCAAAATTGTTGGAACATCATTGGGCAATAGGTGGTGGAGGCTTTGGAGGAATCGAGAGCTTCAGGGAAGATACCAAAGGAAATCAATAACCTTTCTTGGCCTTAGTACTGAAAAAAGGAGAAGCCAACATCATTGGATGAGTTCAGGCCAATTACACTTTGCAAAACTCTATATAAAATTATGGCAAAAGCAATGGCTAATAGGTTGCAGACAATTCTCCCAACCTTGATTTCAGAGGAACAAAATAGCTTTGTACCTGGGCATTCAATCTTTGTTGGAGTAATCATCACGCAAGAGGTCATTCACATGCTTTAGTCAAGCACAAATCAAGGAATGTTGGTTAGATTAGATATAAAGAATTCCTATAACATGGTGGACTGGAGGTTTCTATGAAATTTTTTGGAAATCTTTGGGGTTGATAGGGTGTTGGTGTTATGCATTTTCAGCTATATTTCAAGCTCGCGATTCTAAGTCCTCATAAATGGTGAGTTGGATGGTTTCTTTGAAGCTATAAGAGGCCTAAGACAAGGAGACCCTCTATCTCCTTTATGATATATCTTGATGGATGATGCTTTGGGTAGGGAAATTTTGCGGGAGGTTTCTAGGAGCCAGATTATTGGTGTTCAAATCACAAGGGGGTTGCCAACGGTTACACATTAGCAATTCACAAATGACACAATGCTTTTCAGTGCCACTAGGCGGATTGAAGCTCTATCATTCAAAAGCATTCTCAACTATTACACAGATTCTTCAGGACAGTGTGTGAGTGAAGCCAAATCAATTATCTTCTTCTTGAATATGAACCCAACTTTGACGAGGGAAGTGGTTAAGGTGATGAACTTCAAAATTAGGCATTTTCCTTTGACGTACCTTGGGTTATCATTAGAAAGAGGAGTAAGAATAGGTAATTTGTGGGATCCCTTGGAAGATCGTGTCAATAATCGACTTTCAGCCTTGGAAAATGAGTGGTTGTCATGGGTGGGAAGGATTGTTATGCTTAAGGCACTAATCTCATCTCTTTCTATATACCTCATGTCATCCCTAGCATTATCAGCCTAGAAGGCTTCACAACTCAACTACGGTATGAGGCACTTCTTTTGGCAAGGAACTTTTGATCAAAAGAAATTTCCACTGATCACTTGGGAAACATTCTGTAGGTTGAAGAAGAGTGGGGGTGTGGGTCTTAGGAATTTTCTCAAACAAAAAACAAAGCACTAGGAGCAAAGTTGATATGGAACATGTACACTCACAATGATGCAAAATGGACAAAGATTCTTTAGTGCAAGTACCTGAAAGATAATAATGCCAATAGCATATTACTTACTAAAGTTTGTTGAGTGGCTCTAGAATTTGGAACTTTTTGTGTGCTTGTCACCCTCTCATTCAAGAATAGTTGTCCTGGGATGTGCATGATGGACGAACAACTCTTTTCTGGGAGGACTCCTGGTGCACATACCCGACCATACATAGCAACGTGGAGATTTTGCTGTCAAAAACATTTTATAGTGTACATGGGGTCACCACGTGAGGGATTATTTAGAGGAATAGAGGATGGATGGAATGTCAGTGTTCGTATGGAAGGCTTTGGATACAGTACTCATCCCCCAAGAGGAAGCGAATATTATGAGGCAAGAGCTGAGGAAAAGAACAATATCAATTCACATTGGGGTGGATAAGCTTGTGTGGGTTGGCTCGGTGTCTGGTCAATACAAGTCAAAAGATGGCTATTGGCCGCAATGCAAGACTGAGGCCTCAGATTTTCTAGTACACCTATGGTGGGATTGCTCTTGTCTATTGAAAGATGGCACACTTGCATGGGCTACAATGCGGGATAGGATTCCAATGATAGATAAGTTCAAAAGAATGGGTTATTTAGGGCCTTCGAAGTGTGATGTGTAGGAGAGCTGAGGATGATGCAAATCATTTATTGGTTGGGTTCCCATTCACACAAGCATGCTGGAAGTGGTTTTGTGCGAGTCTAGGTTGTAGTGGTGCATTGCCAAATGATATACTACCTTTATTCTCCTTTGGCCGGTGCTAAAGAAGAATTTTGTTTTCAATGATTTGTGGATGATTTCACCCTCATTGGTTGTTTGGGAAATATAGAAAGAGCATAATAGGAGAGTGTTCTCAGACAAAGCGAGAGACTTCCCAGTCTTCATCAATAGGTTGGAGGCAATAATTGTGGAGGTGGTGAACGGGAGGGTGGCCCAAAAAGACTTGGAGTCATCAACCTTTTCAGAATGGGATGCAGAAATGAGGAATGTTTGGTATGGTTTGTCTATCCCAAAACTTGGGGCCCAATCTCAGGGAGAAAAGAAAGGAAAGCATAAAGGAGTGGAGTGGCTCCCTCGAAAGGAAGGATGATACAAGCTGAATTTCGATGGAGCATCCCATGGCAATCCAGGGGCGTCAGGAGCGGATGTTGCATCAAGGATGAAAAGGGTAGGATGGTGGCTGAGAGGTCTCTTCTACTGCTAGAAGGGACAAACATGGTGGCTGAGCTTAGGGCCCTCATTTGTGGCCTTTAGTTGAGTAAGGAACTGAAAGTGGGAAACATAGAAATTAGAGGTGATTCAATGGTGATCATTCAGGCAATAAGATCAAGGAATATGGTGAACTGGAGATTGCAACCACTACTTGAGGAAGCATACAGACTGACTAAAGAATTGGCAGCATTTACTCTGAAGCATGTGTATAGGGAGGCCAATGTGGAGGTTGATGGATTGGTGAATGATGGGGTGGAGGGCATCTTGACGAATCGAATAAGTAGCTTGGCCAGAGACCATAATTAAGGATGACAATTTACCTCCCACAACTTTGCGGGGTGTAGCTACTTGAATTGAGCTGCTATGAGTGATGTGGGTGGACACAACGCATCATCCAAGTTGGTGTGGTATGGGTGAAGTAAGTTGGACGGGAGAATTGAGTTCTTGTCTTTTCACATAGGTAGTATGGCTATTCGTGGCATCTCTGAGGACGTGGGAAGGATAGATCATAGATAGAAGTGCCATCAAACATTCATTCACACAAATCGTGGGTGATAAAGGGTGGTGGGTGGCTCAGGTTGCATATTTGAACGGTGAGGCAGTGGTGTTTCAGTGTAGCAGAAATGGAGACACCAACTCGTAAACCATGGGATTTCGTCAAAAAGATCATAGAGAATAGGTTGTGCTTTGTGTTCAAGGAGTTGGATCAACTGGTTCTACTGGCTATTGAGCCTGTTCTCAGGAAAGAGTTCATTGTGTCGACAGAGCGATACCGAATGAATGTGGACATCACCTCAAATTTTGTCACGTCGCTTCTAGACCTAGAGCTCCCCAAGGCGATGGTGTTGTTGATGGCACACAAACTAGTAATGGCGAGTTTGTTAGGGATGGTAGGGGATGTTATCATCATTTTTGAGCTGGGGGTGGGAATTTAGTGCCCGCGTTGCATGGCTCTAGGGTGTTTCTCTTGGACATTCAAGTGAAGCAGTACCCCTTCAGGTGCTAGATGTTAAAGGAAGAGAGCTAAGGGAGCACAAAGATCGGGCAAGGTAGAGTGCAAGTTTTTTGAAGGTTTTGTACCTGGAGGAGGTGTCACAGGTGCACTGGAAGGGGTGCTTCCAGGAGTATCTATTGGAGGAGGGCATGTTGTTCGACTAAAGAATTTGGATGCTATTGTGATGGAGTGGCTATGGTATGTGTCTAGTTCAAGATTTTGTATACATCGATGGTTGGCTTTGGTCGTGGCTATGTGTAAAGGGGTGGTTTGGGGTGTATGGTGGGAGGTTTAGAATGACAGTGTTGAGTCAGTCCCATATGGTTTGTATTTTGTTCGGTCGGATGTTTTGAACTGTGGGATGCCCTGATTGTTCTAAATACATCACTGCATTGATGGAGCAATGTAAATCTTTTTTGACATCAATAGAATTCTATTTACGTACCAAAAAAAATTTTCAATGTAATTTTTTTTTCTAAAAATTGATAAATTAATTAAATTATTGAATTATAAATTAAAAATATTACATAAAATAGTGTACTTGCAATCCAAAACCTCTTAATTGAATTTTTGTCATATTAAAATAAAAGAATAGGTGTTCAATTATAATATAGCAACAAAAAGAATCATATTTTTATAAAATAGGTAGTCGAAGACTTCGATTCTTGGGCCTTGCACCATGAGAGCCTCACCCATTCACTAATTTTACTCTAGAACATAGACAATCTTAATACATTATAAAAGAATCTAACATCCATTCATTAATTTTCTTCTACACTTTTATTCACGCATAATATTTATTAATGATAGGCTATATATTGTAGGAGCTTTATGCCGGAAACCTGTCTCACGCCGGCAAACTACAGAAATTTCTCACAAAACCGGCAATGGTTTCAGTGAAATGTGAAATTCAACGGTTGCGCATTGAATTATATCGACTGTTGGGAAATATGATAAATGCAGAGTATCGTTTCTAGATTTTGTTCGCTGCTGGATACCTACTACGTAGATTTGATCG
Organism: Sequoia sempervirens; assembly: GCA_007258455.2. Taxonomy (NCBI): domain Eukaryota; kingdom Viridiplantae; phylum Streptophyta; class Pinopsida; order Cupressales; family Cupressaceae; genus Sequoia; species Sequoia sempervirens. Next base: position 3,609 of record VDFB02198324.1, on the reverse strand, counting down.
ATAAAATACGTCACCCGTCATATCAATGCAAATATCAAATTCTCCGTTGGTAGTCAATGTCCCTTCAAATCAGATAAAATCATACAAACTATCTGATACGGTTTGAACCGTCATAAATTTTCTCTTCTTCTAAGAAATTGTAGGTGAGAACGTGGAAGAGCATTAAAGAAATACAGTTGGATCTGTCAAGTTCAAAGTCAAATTCAATGTTACGCAGCTTCTGTGTCTCAACTCAATAGTTGTTATAATTGGAGAAACTGGTTCAGGGAAAACCACTCAGCTCTCACAGATTATGCACAGGCATAGCTTCACTAAATCTGGAATGGTGGGAATCACACAAACCAGGCGCGTTGGAGCTGTTTCAGTCGCTAGGTTATAATCATCAACAACAATTTTCATATAGATTATTCTTTTCATGTTTTCTAAATGATAAAAAATATTAGTTATTCTATTCGTTTCATTTCAGATCGTCAAATAGTTGTAAATATGATAGAGGTCATTTCAAATAAAGATTTGAAGTAATATTTGAGTGGAGTTAAGAACAGTCTTGTAACACGGTGTTGGTTTAGTTTAAATCACATTATCAAGATTGAAAAACATGGGTCACAGAGGTATGTGATGTATAATCATAACATCTCAGCCTCACCGTACCGAAGATTTACAAACATTTTCCAGGAAGAAAGGCACCTCATAGTTCCTACGCGGCAACTGCACTACATCTAACTTTCCTCTCTATACCTCCACTGGATTTATGGGCAACCTTATTAATCGTTACCCTAACTACACCGCATCTAACTTGCCTTACCATATGTCCGCTGGAGTTGTGGGCCACCTAATTGCAGTGAGGGAGGACTTGAACCTGGATCATGCTCTCACAAATGGCCCCAATTCCCACTACAGTGTAATTCTTTGACATATTTAAGTTTGATACTCTTTCTTTGCGATTTTCAAATGATTATTAACTGCAGGGGAAATGAAATTCTCGTATTTTGGAGTCTTTAAAAGGGAAACTGTATAATCTATTTTATTGATTGTATGATTGTGTGAAATCAGGTATGCTTTCCTCAATTAATCTTTGAGATTCCTAATGTCTTAGACATTTTTACTTCTGCATTATGGTTAACATTTACTTTTTTTGTTTGGTGAAACAGGGGTAAGAGGAGAGAGGTATACATAGATGGGGAAGCCCAAAAAAGAAATGCATTAAGCTATTCCAAAAATCTAACTATAAAAACCTTCCTTCATCCCATTCTTTCTGAATCATAATACAATGAAGACAAAATTTGGAAAGAAAGGAGTTATCTAAGTCAATCATTTTTTTAAATAAGCATTGGCTCTATCTCCACCAAGAATGAGAAGTATAAGAGTATGCATACAGTATTAGAATTTTAGTATTCCTTTAAACAAAAATATACATGAACCATCCATCACAAACAAACTTCATTTTGTTAATAAGAACTGTATTTCATTTTCTAAGGAGTAGCTTACAGTGGCAACGATCTCCACTCCATCAACATTTACATATCTATACTCGTCCCATTCACCAATAGGACCATCATAACCTAATGGAAACAAATTAAATTTGTAAAAAAACCAAATATCTCCTGGTTTATAGTGCTTGACCTAAAGCTCAATTAACAATAGCACACAAAATAAAAGAGATTTACCTCCATAATAATAAGCCTGGTGAGGGTATACATTTGGAACATAGAACATGGTTGTATCAATCAGCGGGTCTTGTAGAACACAACTGTTAGTCCTACCAGTGGAAGGTCCAATTCCAACTACTCCATTAGTGGTGTTGGCATTAGGATACTAGGGAAAACACTCTTAACATTAAAAAGAGGAAATAGGGTTTTTGTTCACATAGTAGTGTTTGATATGTATTTTTTTTATAAATATCAAAATTATATGATGCTATTTTAACCAAGCTTTTTTTGCATGATGCCACATTTGGTGAGGCATTTTTCCAAACAACTTACATGCCTTGGCTGCAGGTTAACATTTCTTGGGTATTTTGTCAAGCAGTTTGCTCGCCTTGTCTGTGCCTCCATGTTTTGCATATATGTTAGCCAGGGCAGCTGCAGTAACATTTGACAAAATTCTACTATCAATTATGCAATGATGGACGTCCATACCCTATTTTAAATTTCACAGTTTGGCACAAGCAGGGAAGTAGCTAGCAAAAGTTAATAAATTTGGCTTTACTTGTAATAGTTATATTTTCTTGGAAGTCCATGAGACCACATTTCTTCAAGGCACTTTATGAAGTAGTTCATGTGCCTCATTTATGCTTATACATTTTGCATGCATGTCATGGATTTGAAGTTTTTTAGTCATTAAAGTGAGATTTATTTTCTGATCTCAATTCTACATTTGATTGAAAGAACCAAGAGTTTTTATATGCTTGAGTAGGGCATTTTGCAGATAAATGATTCAATGATCAAACTTTTTATTAATTAATGGTCAAGCTGTATTTGATTAGAACACTGTTTGGGATAGTTTAAATTCTTGTTAATAATTAACTCTGCTATTTACGACAGTGACTACTTACTTCCTGCAAATATTAGCTTATTTTCTAATCTCAACTCTACATCTAAATGAAATATATAATATTTTAGTTGTAGGGTTATTTTTCAGGCCATTTTAGGGATAGCTGCTACTCCCATAAATTTAATAACAAAGTACTTTGTTGACTTGTATATAGCTTACTTATCTATTCAACTAGTGCCAATTTGGATTGAGAAATAATATGCTAGATAATTGCAAGGGATCCCTGAAAATTGAACAGGGGACCAATAGTTCATTTATCAGATTTAAATACAAGTTGTTACCCAATAATTAAGAAGGGATCCCTTAAAGGAGGCCATCACCAATCACAAAAGAGAATAAGAGTCCTGCCACTAATCACAATGAAGAGTAGTTGACCCCTCTATGTTGGGCATGAGCATAAGAGGTCTACAATGTGCAGGCCATTTTTGAAGGGGACATTGTCTCACATATCTATCACTATTTGTGCTAGATTCTGTCATAGCCAAAGGGTGTTTGACATAGCTAACCATCGAGACAGGCACTCTAAGATTTTATAAATGCAAGGTTTGAATTTGAATGGATATTAATAGCAAACAACAATACTGTTCTGTCAAAAGTACAAATTTAGTATTATTAAAGGCACAAACAAAACATATGAACAAATTGAATTATTTGTAGCGAAAGAGGAAATTGAAAATGCTAGAGCTAAAGCTAATTTGAATTATTTTGGTTAAACATTGGGTGCTTGGAATGCCCAGTTAAATTAATCTAATCATTTATGAAAGGTTTCTTACCAATAATATTTGCTGAAAGTAGTTCTTTATACATCAAGGATTTTGAAAAAATTAGATTACTCTTCATCTTTAGGATTGAGGTCTAGATAAATGCATTGTTAAATTGTCCTGATATGTATATGAATGTCAATAGACGTAATATAGAAATAACATATTTTCCAAAAACTTGATATATGATATAGTTGAAATATGACATCAGTAAAAATAAAGAATATGTCTCCTTAAAACATGTTAATTTACATATACTTTTCTATCGGCGTAACCCTTGCACCCCTTCTGGTGC
>VDFB02198322.1:0-20737 GCA_007258455.2 Sequoia sempervirens | reverse complement strand
GGGGGGATATAAAGAGAGGTATAGATGGAGAGATAGAGAGAGGGATGAGAGATAAAAGGATAGAGATGGATATAGGGAGGGAGAAATAGGGATTGTGGTGAGAGAGAGTTAGAGAGAGGTATGTAGATAGAGATAGAGAAGATATATATAACTTGGGAAAGATAGAGGGGTTGTGAGAGAGGTCTAGTGAGAGATATAGAGCAGGATAGATAGAGATATAGATTTATCTAGAGATAGAGATGAATATATGATGATAGATAGAGAGATAAACATAGAAGGAGAGAAATAAATAGAGATATAGAGATAAGTAGAAGGAGAGATGGAGATGGGGGAGGAATCTGTAATGGAGCTTCATCTTGTTTTTGATAAAGGGGGGATAAACAGGTTTTACAGGGACCCAAAACCACGAAGTAACAATACAAGAAGAGACCAAAACAGAGGTCCAAAAAATAGAAAAATTGCCAGAAAGATAAAAAATAGCATAAGAAAGCAACAACAAAAAGCCCTAAAGAAACCAGAAAAAGGCCAGCAAACAGAAAAATCTGGGCCCGACCACAACTAATTCATAGAATTCAGGAGCTCATCCGCAACCTCTTGCAAGTTCGCCATTTCCTGAACCCCCTCCATAAAAATCTGAGTCATGTTTGGGGTGGTTAGGGCTTTCCTTTTTGTGCTAGATCTGGTACGTTTAGAGATTCCAGCTTCCTCATCCTGGTCTTTCTCCTGATCAAGATTGACAATCAGAGCTCTATTCTGGGTTTTCTCCAGTCTTTCAGACATTTCCCTGATGATAACAGAGTTATGTCTGGCAATTCTACAGTTGTATTCAGCGATTTTTTTCATAGTACCTTTGATTTTTTCAATATCATTTTGGAATGTGCTGTCCTTCACATTGTAATTATTCTCCGCTTCGAGCTGAATAAACCTGACAACTTTGGCTTCAATTTCCTCCAGCTTGCTATGAAGAGACAAATTTTTTGTTTTCAGCTCACTTATTTCATGAAAAACCCATTTGGTAGAATTCACCTGGTCCTGAGAGTAGCTCTTGGCATTACCAACGAAGTCAAAAGGGGGATCACATTCAGAATTGACCCCAAAAATCACTGACTCTGCACCTCTCGGGGGGGAAAGTTCTCCTGCTAAATATTCTGGGGAACGAGGGGGTCCTCAAGATTAACCCTGGCTGCCTTAGCAGAAACAACAGGGGAGTCATCGGGGTTGGAAACAAGCTTATTAACTGGAGAGCTAGAGCTCACCAAATTGGCTTTAGGGTTAGTGCAGCCAAAGGCAGAAACAGAGCAGGCACCAGAAGGTTGAGGGGAGCGGCCAGAGGCAGAAGGGGGGGCAGAGGAGGCGAAGAGCTCTTGAAACAGTTGGGGGAAGCTTTGGTATCATAAATGCTAGGCTTAGTATCATCTTCATCAAGCTCCAAAGGGGCTATAGGGTTTGGTAGGGCAGGCATGTTCTGAAAGTGCTCATAAATGAGCCTTAAAAGACCCGTGTGAAGAATCAGGTATCTTTTAGGGCTTCTACTATGATCAGAAAAGCTATTTCTCAGGGAACAGAGCAAGAAGAAGGGGATAGAGACACGCACCTTATGCTGTAAGTGATTAAGCAGCACGAAGTGGTATCCATAAACCCTAGTGAAGCGGCCGTCGAGAGTGATGTACTTCATGATAACCTTTAACACTTTTCTCCATAATGCTTTTATAGTGTCCACTTCATAGTAACTATTCATTGTCTTGACAAGTTTTTGCTTCTCCGTTTCAAATTTGGGGAACCTCAACACAGCTTCATCGAAGAATTTCTTGTCTCTGAAGAATTTATGCTCTTCCATCAGAATGCTAGTCACCTCCACAATCAAAGCTTCATCAATCTGAACTTTCCTGCCAAAGAGGAGAACCTCCCCATTGTTCCAATTCTTCTCAAAGAAATCTGTAATCTCCTCCTTAGGGCCATGGAGTTTCTCAATGAATGGAAGTAAGCCACCCCTTCTTATTTTACTCCAAGCTTTGGCATTCTTGGTGTGTGATTCAAAGCTGGTAGGTTCAACACTCTTCCGTTCCCCGCCCATTTTTGAGATATTAGTTCGAATATAGTTACAAATAGAAAACCTATTCTAGAAAGTTCCTTTGCTTCGCAGGACCCACAAAGCATGCCAAAGTAAATAATTAATCAGCCCGATCCTCTCAGCCCCATTATATCTTCTAATCTTGCTATTCATGACTTGTACCTTCCTCATTATTACAGGATGCCACCTTTTTTCCGTTCACTACATCAAGCTCTAATAAAGCTTGGACATCAAAGTGGGGGTCAGTCTTTTTATGCCACATGAGGATTTTATCACTCTTAACTCCCTCATTGGAAAAATCCACAACCGTGTTCGCCTCATAGTAAGCAAGAGATATTCTTATTCTATCGAACTTACTAAGTAGAGCCTTGGCGTGATCAATCCAAGTTTTTATCGACCAAGCTGGTTGGGACCTACCACAAAGGCTATCAATTATAATTTTTGAGTCACCTTCGAGCCATAGGTTTTTGCAATTAATTCCCGCAGCCATGTTGATTATGTAATAAGCCCCCGCCACTTCCACCACGTGATTGGTTTGGACCCCTAGAGGAGTGGCAACAACTCCCATAAAGTTACTTGCTGAATCTCTTAAGAAATTAGGGGCCTTGGTGATATCCCATTTAATTCTCCATTTCCTGGAAATCAGGCTGTCGAAAGGAGAAAAAACCACAGTCTCAACCTTGTCTTCCATGAAGGGGACAATAGAGAAGTTTTCTTTGATCATCCTCAGAATTCTCTCAAACATAATTTCCTCCGAGGACTCCTTATCCCTGAAGATCCGGTTGTTTCTCTCTTTCCAAATTCCCCAAGTCACATGGGGGAATGAGAAGGCCCACAGTTTTTTAATAAAGGGGTTGAAAGAGGGGGGTTTCCATTGAGCAAAAAAATCCTCAACCTACTCCAGGGGAACCCAAGAAAAATGCCAACATTTCAGAAGCTTGTCCCAAACCAAGGAAGAGAAAGGACAATGGATAAAGAGGTGATTAGCCGATTCAACATTATTTTTATAGAGGTAGCATCTATTGGGGATCAGAAATCCTCTTTTCTTGAGATTATCCACAGTAAGAACTTTATTTTGCAGCAAGGACCAGAAAAAAATGTTAACCTTAGGTAAGAGATGGAGCTTCATCTTGTTAAAGGTATGATATATTGATATTTTTGTAACAATTTTTTAAGACCATTTCATTCTCTAGGGGTAAAGGGTGGCTTACCTTGCAACCCATTTTGGTCTAAGTGGGGTATCCTCTTAATGGGGTTTCATAAGAAACATCCTTTAAGAGATTTTAAAAAATTAGCTTCTATAACAATATAATGGCTAGAGAGGGATGGATAGAGAGAGGATAGGAGATAGAGAGATAGAGATAGAGAAAGGGATAGAGATAGGTAGAGGAGGAAGATAGGGAGATGGAGCCTCTATTCATTTTTTTCATGAAAAGCATAATATTAGTATGTTATAATGTGCTTGTATTATAACACGAGCATGCTATAACATGCTCACATTTTTATCTACTTTTGGTATTGCTAACTCTTAGGGTTGGATTTTCCTTGGACATCCAAACTAAAGGGTTATTCATTTACCATAGGAATTGAACTAAAAGTGTTGGAATTACATATATCAATGCATGAAGGGATTTTTTTACAAATTTTGAAAACATTACAAAGTCTCGAGCATGCTCTCCATTAAGTTTGCATGTATTTCAGTGCCAAGTTAAACAATACAATAACAACATTGAGATCTCTCATATTTCTAACCATGTAATTTTTATTTATTTTTATATATGTTAATTTTTTTATCATTAATTTATTTTGTTAGTGTTTCCATTTTCTTAGAAAAATTTATAAATGGTATTTATGGTTTTAGTTTTTACCCATTCATTAAAATTTGAAACAAATTACATTATTACAAACTAGGCTCTATTTATATACATTCATAAAAAAATTATTAGTTTGCAAAAAAACTAAGAGGGTGCATACTCATTTTTTTTTTAATGTGTCTACATTGAAAATTATAATTAAAAATTATATATTTATTAAAAAATTAGTATACAAAGCTAGCATAAACTATATGGTGTTTTTGATAAAGGAAAAAATGGGTTTTATAGGGACTCGAAACCATTAAGTTTACAAGCAAGAGAAAAATAAACCATCAGAGTACCCAAAGAAAGGAAGGTTGCAACACAAAAAAGCCAAAAAAAGACAGTAGCCATCAACCAAGAGACAACAAAGGCCAACAAGAGACCTGCACAAAAAACAACCAAAGCTACCCTAAGGACTTTAAATTCTCTACAACCTCAGCTTCAAGGTTGCACATCTCCTGGATTCCCTTTTTTAGAACCTAGATCTCCTGAGGCGAAGAATCCGCCTTTCTCTTTAGGTTGGCTCTAGTCCTCTTTGATGGGCCAAAATCCTGTTTCTTACTTTTCTCCTTGTCAGCTTCCAAGTCCACAAATAGTTACCCTTGATGGGTATTTTCCAACTTCTCCACCATTGTGCTCAAGATAGTAGCATTTTGTTTCACAATTTTGTGGTTATGCTCCATGACATTTTTCATAGTATCCCTAATTTTTCCAATTTCTCTTTCCAGATGCTTAACCTTATTCTTCTTATCCTTCTTCATATTTTCCATGAGCTCAAAAATTCTTTGAAGGTGCTCAACCATCGACCTCATCTCTTCCATAGTCGACAAAACCCCAGTAGTGTTTTGGGAAACTCCTTTAGCTTCCATCTATTCTAGCTTGTTAGTGATAGCCCTATTTTTTAAGTTGAGGTCCTTAGTCTCATGAAAAAGAAACTTCATGATCCTGAAGTAGTCAACAACCCCATTTCTAGCAATAGCCAAAATATCATCAGGAAATTCCTAGTTTGGCTTGAAGTAGTGGTCATTAGGATTGACATCTCTAGGGAATTTGGGTCTATTCTCTTTTTCAGTGGTAGGGTAAGAGGTATAAGAGTCCTTAGTGGCTTTAGGGGAATTAGTGTTATCCTCCAGAGAATCCTCAGAATAAGAAACCAACTTTTCATGGGGGGTCCTTCTTCTTGATTCTCACTTCCTAAGAAGAGCCAATGGGGGTTTTCACAGTGCAATATTTTTTGTTCACGGGATTTCTTAGAAGGGTTTTCTTACTTGAATTTTTGGGGGAGGGAGGATCTTCCTCTTTCCACTTAGTTTCCAAGTCATCTTTTTCCTTAGATGTGCTATTATCAATATCATATTCTTCTGAGGCCAAAGCCATTATAGGGTTAGACAAGACTAACATGTTATTAAAATGCTCATGAATAAGTTGAATAAGGCCAGTATGCAGGACCAAATTATTCCTAGAACTATTTCTATGTTCTTCAATACTATTATTCAAAGAGAAAAATAGGTAGTGAGGAAAGGATACCCCATACCTTATGATGAAAATGATTGAAGAGGGAAAAATGGTACCCATAGACTTTGATAAATCTTCCATCCAATGTAATGTATTCCATAAGTATTCTGAGCACCTCCCTCCAAATCTTCTTGATTCTCCCAACATAAAAATAACTATTAGAAATTTTGACCAACTCCTCCCTTTCCTCATCAGTTTTGGGAAAACTGATAACTGCTTCATCTAAAAAAAATTTGTCATGAAAGAAATTCACCCCCTCGTTTGAGAGACCAGTGATTTCCCCAATTAGGTCCTCATCCACATTAACATGTCTCCCTGAGAGAAAATTTCACTATTCCTCTAGATTTTTGCAAAATACTATGTAATTTTTGGGTCTAGACCATGAAGCTTCTAAATGAAAGGTTGCAGCCCACCCCAATTGATTTTCCTCCAAACCTTCAATTTTTTCTTGTGCTTCTCATAGCTAGTCAGCTTCACCCTCTTTTTGGTTCCCACCATTATTAGATTAAATTTACTTCTATTGCTAGCAGGGAAAATAACCTAAACCAAGAGCTAGTAGCTGAACCAAAGCACCCACAAAATGTGCCAACCCTTATGGCCTATAGAGATAATAATGGTGACACCATCACATAAAATGATGTCACAATACCTAGATTTATTTCATTTTATCATCAATAAATGCGGAAAATTTCCCATGAGTGATATCCTAATCTATTAAGGCTCTTACATCAGCTCCCAAATCATTATAATTTTGTAATGTTTTTTGCTCATTTTGTTTGGCCCCCTCATTAGCAAAGTAGTTGGCGATGCTATTTGCTTCCCTAAGGACATGGGATATTATAACCTTATCAAATTTAAATAAGATAGACATAGCTTCTTTGCTCCAAAATTTAAAGGTTTGTGATGTGGGGGAATTTCCAAGGAGACACTCAATATTGTTCTTAGAGTCACCCTCAATCCATATATTTTTGAGGTTCATTGTATTAGCAAGATCAATTACCTAGAAATCTCCAATAGCTTTGGCTAAGTGATTGGACCGTGTTCCTAAGGAGATAGCCACCACCACTACAAAATTTCCATTATAGTCTCTTATCACTCCCCCAATCCTAGCCAACCCTAAATTTACCTTGGCTGCCCCATCAAAATTAGCTTTTATCCAACCCCTAGGAGGATGACTCCAATTAACACCTTCATGATTCTTTTTCGATGGTCTTAAGGCCTTAGAAACATCACTTTTGATATTCCAATCTTTAGCCATCTTGAGGTCGCAGTTAGAATATACCACAACCTCCATCTTATTCTCATGATAAGCGATGTTATTGAGGTTTTCCACAATTAACTATAAGTTTTCTCATACAAAATATTCTTCAGAGCTTCCTTTTCCCTGAAGATTCTATTATTTTGTTCCTTCCACACACAACATGCTATATAAGGGAAAGTAAAAGACCATAATCTGCAGATAGAAGGATTCAAGGAAGGGGCATTCCACTGAATAAAAAGGTCTTCGATGGAGCTAGGAAGCATCCACAAGAGGTTCCAGAGAGACAAAAATCTTCCCCAAATTGTAGTCACATATAGACAGTAAAGGAATAGGTGGTTTGTAGTTTTCACTTCTTCCTTACATAGGTAACATCAATTAGGGATCTAGATGCCACACTTATAGAGATTATCAATCATGAGAATTTTATTCTAAAGAAGGATCCAAAAAAATATGTTAACTTTAGGAATCAACTGTTTAATGCAATATTTTTCTGAAAAGGGAGAGGGGGCAGGAGAAAGAGACAACAAAGAGATAGCCGAAGAAACCAAGATGCTACCCAAAGGGTTAGCCTTCCAAACTAAAATATCATCCTATTGAATCAACCCCATCCTAGCTTCCATCTAAGAAGATTGAATTGGTGCAAGATCCAAACTAATATGTCGTAGATTCACTCAACCTCCATTTCTCCAGTAGTCCTTAACATGAGTCCCAAAATTTCCTTGTAGGTATCAACCCACCTATTAAAATTTTCATTGAAATTAGGGGCTCCTTCATTATCCATATATCTTCCCAAAAACTAGCTTGATTCCCACTTCTTATGCTCCACCTAACTCCAAAATCCATAATATTTCTCCCTCTAATCATATCATTCTAGAAAGTTGATCCATGAGGTAGAATTAGAGAATCAAGAAAAGTCTTGAGAGATCCAATATTAGCCATATATTTTCTCTTTAAAATATTGTTCCATTCTCCATTAGATGAGAAAGCTGTCCAAATTTACTTAACAAGGAGAGCCCTGTTCATCATTCTAATCTTTCTATGACCTAGACCTCCCAAATTTTTTAGGTCTACAAATAGAGTCCCAACCAATGAGAGACATTCTTTTTCTTTCTTCAACTCCTGACAAAAGAAAGCTTTTTTGGATTTTTTTAATAGCATTTACATATTTGGAAGGGATTTTAAAAATACTTAAGGCATATATTGGAAGGTTCTAAAGAGTAGCTATGAGAAGTTGAATTTTACCTTCTTGACTCAGAAGAGCTCCTTTCCATCCAACAAGCTTTTTGTTGAACCTATCAATCAAATAATTCCAAAAGGAATTAGGAGGCTTAAGGCCCAAAGGAAAGCCAAGAAAAATAAAAGGTAAAGAATCCACTCTGCATCCAAGAATTCTGGAAATATTATTTTTCCTAGGCTTTGAAGTGTTGAAGAAGAATAGAGAGCTTTTCTAGATGTTAACCATCTGACTAGAAGCCCTCTCATACTCATCCAGGACTTTTTAAAGATTCTTAGCTTCAGCCACTGTGGATCTCCCCATCAAAATGGTATCATCCAAAAATTGTTGGTAGGAGCATATCAAATTACTTGAAAAGGGCCTCATTCCTACTAAAGATCATTGATCGACCAATCTTTCCAAGTTCCTCATAAGAAAATTTTCCATAATAGTAAATAAAATAGTGGAAATGGGATCTCCCTACCTTAAACCTATTGAATTCTTAAAGAAAAGTGAAGGAGGCCCATTCACTAGGATAAATATGGAAGTAGTAGAAATGAGTTGACCAACCATCTAAAGGACTCTATGGTTGAATCCAAATTCCCTCATGATTTTGAGTAAAAGATCTCAGCCAAATCAATTATAGGCTTTTGAAATGTCCAATTTGAGAAGAAAACCTTTAGTTTTACATTTCGTGAGGGAATGAACATTTTCATGGATAGTAATAATAGATTCAAGGATCTAACTTCCAAGAACAAAACCATTCTATTGAGGAGAAATTAGGGAAGGAAAATTTATCAAAAGCCTTGAAGTCAAAACCTTAGAGATAATTTTATAGAAGGATTTGCAAAGGATTATTGGCCTAAAAGCTTCAAAGTTCGTAGCTCCTGGTCACTTGGGTATTAATACCATGAAGGTAGCATTTAGTTCCTTAAGGAGGCTCCTTGAACCAAATAAATTTTTAACAACATTCACCACATCCTCTTCTACAATCTCCCAGAACCACTGAAAGAAGAAAATAGGAAATCCAGTAGGTCTCAGAGCCTTGTGGCCTAGAAAAGAGAAGAAAACTCTCTTAATTTTTTCCCTAGATGAAATGGCCAAAAGAATATTGTTATCTTCATCCTTAACAAGTTTTAGGATGGCCTCTAAAAGAATCTTGCATTTCATGATTGACTCCATCACTTGTTGAAAGGAGATTACTAAAGAAAAGGATAGTGTGTCTTCTTATGTCTTCATCCTTCTCAAAACAGCTTCCATTGTACTCAATGTGAGTAATCCTATTTGCAACCCTATGTCTCAATGTAGACATGTGAAAATATCTAGTATTTTTATCTCCAGCTAAAAGCCACAGAGCCCTAGATCTATGTCTCAAAAATTCCTCCTCTTTGGCTATTATATCATGCATCTTCACAAGCAACTCATTTTCTTTCATCCTATTGTCAGCAATGTATCCCTCCAGCTAGATTTTTTCTTGTATCTCCTTTAGTTCAAGTTGTAAATCAGACTTGACAGCAAAGATATTGCCAAAAGTTTCTTTATTCCATCTTCTAATCTTATTTTTGACTTCCCTTAGTTTCTTAGCAACCCTGAACATAGCAGTCCTAGGAACCGAGATATTCCACCATTTCCTCACCTCCTCAAGGAGATGATGGTGAGAAATCCACATACATTTGAATCTAAAGGGGAAATTCCTCTTAGCCATTGTAGGATCCACCATAAAACTAATTGGAAAGTTATTAGAGCCCACTTAGAGAGAGCCTTTAAGGAACAAAAACAATTTAAAAACCAGTGATCATAAATTAAAGTTTTTTCTAATCTAACTTGGATCAAATCCTTACCAATTCTTCGATTAGATCAAGTATAGCAGGCTCCTTGTAGCTCAAGACCAATCATTTCCTGGTTATTAATGGACTCCATAAGGTCCATTCTACTTTCCAGATTCACCTAGGATCCTCCAAAACTCTCATTTTCCTAAAGAATGGTATTACAGTTTCCCATAACAACCCAAGTTTCATTAGTGAATTTCCTATGAAAGGTAGACAACTCTTACCAAAAGGTCTTTCTGGCCCCTTTCCCATTTGGGGCATAGATGTTAGACTAGATCCAACAAAAATTATCTCTGATATGGTTAAATCTAGTAGCCATAGGATTTGAAATCTCAAACAATGGTTCACCTTTACTAAAATTCAAATTCCAAAAGGTAACAATTCCCCTTGAGGCACCTTCTAAACTATTACCATGCACCCCACAAAACTTAAACATTTTAATCTTTTCCACTTTTTCTTTAGGAATTTTGGATTCCTAGACAAGTAAAATATATGGTTTATGACCCCTAACAAAATTGTGCAACACATCTTGCTTATGGAGGCTATTCAACCACCTTATATTCCATGACATAATATTAATATCTTACTAAACTATATGGTGTTAGCTTATTTTTTACAAAAGTAATTTTTGAAATACTAAAAAGAAGTTAACATTTTAGGAAGGAAAACTAGATGTGTTATTTTTTCTTGAAAATACTGAGAAATTTCTATGGCGCCTTATTAGAAACCCTTAATTTCCACCATATAAAAAATAAATAGTTCAAAAAGTAGATTCAAAGATTATGACTCTTGTTCATGTTACATCTTCATATTTTGAGTGTAGATATCTTCATTTTTTCATCTAAGATCAATTTTTCCTAATTTTAGAAATAAAGGGTGGCCACTTAAGAGCCCCTTTTGGTCCCCAATTTCCATCCACATATGCTTACCACAAGTTCATATACAATTTTATAATTTTTTCTCTTCCAATATCTTTCCTACAAAGGAAGGGGGAATTTTATGTGGTCAAAGGAATATGAGATAACTTTGTATAGCTAAAGAAGCTAATAAAAGCTTCTCCTATCCTCCCAACTTTTCATCCAAGGAGATAGTTCATAATTCAGATTGATACCTTTTTCAAATGATTGGGGTAGATATTGACTCAATATGGTTGATTTGTGGCTTATATCATGAAAAATCAAGAACTATGGAAATGATTACACTATAATAACTAACAAAATATAAACTCAACATTTTGTAAATGTTAACCAAAATAAGAAATTAAATACAAGTAAGAATGTAAAAGATCAACTTATACTATATTTGAAAAAAAGATCTTCACAAGATATAATTTTTAATTATTGGTAATATTCACGTGTAGAAGTTACAAAAAATTCAGTAGTTGTAATCCCATGATCTAAAAATACACTAGGTCACAAATTTACAACCTAGTAAATATTTTCAAGTAAATAAGCAATATGCCTAATCCATTGCGTAAGCCTTAGTGGAAAAATATCCAAATAAATGCAAGTTTATAGTAATGCAACTCCAAGATAAATTCTCACCAATCATGAAAAACTATGTCCAATATTTAATTACATACATGGAAGGTATTTGAACACATACATTGAAGGAATACCTTTCCTCATTGATCATTTTCTTAGATTTAAGTGATAAATCAATAATATAAAATATAATGAAGTAATCAAATAGTCTATTAGTTTTACCTTGTTTAGATTTTTCACATGTTTATTTTGAGATACATTCATAATAATAAGAAATATAAATTATCCACAACATAGAAATATCATACTAAACATAAATAATAAAGTATAATTGACTACATACTTTCAAGACCATATATAACACTTTTAAATGATTACTACTTTCATATATGTTATGAGATGACTCATCCTTCATGACCTATATCTTCAATAACTAAACTAGCTCAAAATAGAACACCCGTGCAACCAATACTAAATGATTCACAATTCTCTCATTTCACATATAGCCAACTTAAACTAGTTGATAAAAATTAAACATGAACATGAAAAAACAAGAAGAAAATTTAAAAAAAAATGCAATTAAATATAAAAATCAATAAATTGTGAACAAAAAATAGATTGAGTTTATAAAATAAAACATGACAATAGAAGACTAGAAGATAGAAAGACATAAAATAAGACTAAAAGGGATAAAATGAGATAATATAATCATAGTAATACAATCCTCTTGCAATTTTCTAACTAACACACTAAGTAACCATGAATTGCTAACTAGTTACTTCATAAATTACAAGGTAAACTTCACATCCCACACATCATTCTATCATTTAGAATAAAAATTTATCATTTTGATTAAGAAGATTCATGTGGATGACTTTAGCAATGGAAAAGGAGAAAGGAGATTGCAAGATTGGTGAGCCAAAATGTTAAGGTAAAAATTTTGTGTTTTGAAGAACAATAATATGGATCTTCGAATGAATAATTTATAATCATGCAAAAGGAACCTTTATTTTTTATTCAAAAACAATTGGAGTTGATTTTAGGAGAGGACCTAGGTGATGAATCAACTAGTAGTGAGGAAGATAAAGAGGGGAATTGCCAAGAATAGGATGAGGTGATGGACTTGGAGGAAGATGAAGAAAAAGTTGAACAAACAAGCAAAGAACAAGTTGAAGAAAATGTGAAAGTAATGGTTGGCTTTGAGAATGAGAGGGAATTAGATGATAGGTCCCTCTAGCAATACAAACTCTAGATCATCTCTCTACAAGAAAAAGTAGATAGGCTAGATAATGATTTTAGTAGATTGATTTCCATTATCCATGGTATAGTGAATAGCGTAATATTTGAGATTGTGTTAAGATCATCTAAGGTTAGGAAGAGGAAACAAAGAATGGAATCAACCTAAGAATCAAACATGCCAACTGAGGATAATGTTGTAGAAATAAATGACCTCTAGATTAACAAATTGGACCTATTGAAGAAGGAATGAGACCTAATTAATTATCTTAAGGATTAGTTTGTTTATTTTGTTTCCTTATTTTGGGGCCAGTGTACCTTCTATTTTAGTGTAGCTACCTACTTTTTGGTTTTTATCTCTAGACAGATTTTTGTTTCCTTATTCATGCTATTTGGGTGGCTTGGTGGCTTGATAATATTATGAACTACTAGTTGGTTGGCATTTTTTTGTTTATTTTTTGTTTGTGTTTGAACTACTTGTCATGAGGCCTATTTCTTGATGATGCTTTGTATGGGATTAGGGCCCTAACCTTGCTATTTTAATAAAAAATGTGTCAACTTTCAACATTTCAAATAATATTTTAAATTTCAATAATACATCATGTTATTTCAAATAGAATCCCTACTTATTATTAGATACACTATCTTTTGGCAGCCATATCATTTTCAATGCAACACCCAATATTTAAACTAAACAAACAACTTTACAATAACTCATATTTTTATAGTTGAACAAATAATACCACTACCTTTTGGTAGGCTCCATTTCATTCTTTCAAATTGAACCTATATTATTTCAAGTATATGTGTAATAAGTTTCCATAATAATTCCATTTTATAATGGAATCCTAAGTTCATTCATGCAGAAATACAATCTTTTAATAATCATTCTCTTCTTTTAAATAGAACCGATGAGATGTATCTCTCATGTATGATATACATCTTAAAGAATATAAAATTTTCAAGAATGGGTTATGCACAAGCACTTAACTCAACTCATGCCCACTCACCAATTCTTAACACAAATAATATATGCTTACTAGCAAGTAAAAACTTGTCAAACCATGTTGGGAGACTACATAGACTAATCAAGACTTTTCTAGTTAAAACAAACTCCACAAATTGATCAAGTATAGTAAACATAATTTTTTAATAATTTTAATATGGATGGACAATCTCTAAAATTGGTCATACCTTAGAATCTATAAACTAGTATATTAATTTCAAAGGAACCTAGTTTACAAATAAAAAATTATTAGAGTTACAACATGTAAAAATAGTTCACTTTATTTTCCATTTTTTTTTCAAATTCCATATACACTTCAATTTATAAAAAACTATGAGCATGATGTTCTAAAATAATAATTCATCATTATATACAATCAAATGCATATTACACATTCATTTATAATAAAATCAAGTCCTTCTCGCTAAGTCATTCCATAATTAAATTTTCTACAATAACATAAGGTTCCAAGCACCTTTTAGATTCCAAAATAAAATAATCAAATTAAACCTAAATATTTTCCTAAACTCCAAGTTTAGATTTTTTTTTTAAATTCTATTTTAATTTTTTTTTATAATTAATCCAAAGCATTCCTCAATATCTTAATATATTCTAAATTATATATATCTCCTTATTCCAATATGCTTAAAATTTTTCATTTTATTTGCATGAAATGGAAAATACATATTCATTAAAATAAACATCTCTTTAACAAATTGAAAACCAATTGATGAACACCAAATACTTTATATCCTAAGCCTTCAATTCCCAAGAGATACTCTTGGATTCTTTAATCTTCAAACCTTGTGTGTTCTTTCTAGAATGTCAAAAGCTTTCTATAAGGAAAATTATTATTTTTATCCTTACTCTTTTTTTCCTCAAATCTTTTATTTTAAAATACTAAAATAATATAATAATAAATAATAAAATAATAAAATCATATAATAATAAATAATTCATTAAACTAAATAATAGTAATTAAAATATTATTATTCAAATTAATGCATTTCATTAAAAATTCTTTTAAAATTCTAATTAAATTTTAATTTTAACAATAAATATTATTTTAAAATCTTAAATTAATATTAAAATAATAATAAATAATTCAATTAAACTAAATAATGTTAATTAAAATATTACTATTCAAATTAGACATTTCACAAAAAATTCTTTTGAAATTCTAATTAAATTCTAATTTCAATGATAAAATATTATTTTAAAATTTTAAATTAGTATAATAAAAATAAATAAATCCCTTGAACTAAATAATTTTAATTATAAATATTATTATTCAAATTCATGCACTTCACTAAAAAACCATTTTATACTCTAAATAAATATTAATTTCAATAATAATTTGTTATTTTTAAAAGTTCAAATAATATAATAGAAATATATAATTCACAAACAGAAAAATAATAATAATAAATAATTCATTGAAATAAATAATTTCAATTAAAATATAATTACTCAAATTTATGCACATTAAAACTAATCATTTAAAATTTTAATTAAATTCTAATTTCAATAATAAAATATAGAAAATATAAATATAAAAATATAGTTTTATGCTAATTCATTAAACATTGAGCTTTTATCAATTAATTTATTAATAATCTAAATTTAAAAGTTTGAGCAAAATTTAAAAAAAAAACAATTTACAATAATATAAAATAGTTATAAATCTAATTTTTATTTAATATTAAATAATATTTTTTAATTCTAATATCTTAATTTGAATATTAAAATAATAATATTTTATTATTTAAAAAAAATATTAAAGTATTATTTCTTCCTGTAATGCATTTACATGTAGTTCATTCACTTTCGAAAAACTTCATGCAAACTTCCATCTAAAAATAGTGCTCTAAAATGAAACACTTTTGAAAAACTTCATGCAAACTTCCATCTAAAACTAGTTGTCTAAAATAAAACACAGTGTTGAAGCAATATATATAGGGCTATTGAGCAAAATTTTGTAAACGATATATGTGCTGCTCTTCCCAAAGATTCTGAACGCAGATCTAACATACTTTGCAGATATGCCCGGTGAGAAAGGAGATTGTGAGCAGCATCTGATTGAGGCAAATTCCTTTAAAATGCTACGAAATTCTGTCGTGAGTTTGATGACAGCATTGATCGCCCTCATATACATCATGATGGGCGGTTTGAAGGATTTCCACGCACCAGAACTTTTACCGTATTTCTGGTCGGATGCAGTGCGGCTTTGATTGTTTCGATACTGGTTGTAACGGTCGTTGGGTTTGAGCGGGCCCTCCATAGAAAGAGAATTATGTTAATCAGCAAGGTGCTTTTGTGTATTGCTCTAGGATTCTTCATGCTCAGTCTCCTTGCAGCAACAATTTCGCTGGTGCCGCCTCCATGCAAATGGTTTCCAGTTTCTGTGGGTCTAATAATTCTGTCGCCTCTTGTGATTATCCTCAAACTGAGTGATTAACATCTTCTTCTCATATGCGCTATTACGCATGGACTATTGTATAATTTTAAAAAGTAAGTTTGTAGGATTTACTTCTAAATAATTTCATATGAATAAGCAAGTTAGTTAGTTATTGGAGGAACGTTTCATGTGACATTTGCAGTAGAGGTTGAATGTATTGTAGTTTTCTCCAGTCTGTTACAGGTCGATTGACTACATATCGTTGCCTATTGGGGGGGTTTATTTTCAAATTTTGTAATGTACTGCAGGTTAAATTCATGGTTTACATGCAGCCAATATAAAAATATACAAATATAAAATTATATAATTTTATTTGTTAATATAGTTTCATCCGTATGTCTGGTTGCAGAAATCATTTGTCCGGCAATATTAGTGTTGAAATATTTTTAGAGTAATTTTATTTTGCATTTTAAAGGAAATGGCCCGCAACCTCCATGACCTGCAACCCAAGGGACTGCGCCCTATGTGGACATAATTTTAATTTATTTTTTTTAAAGAAAATTTAATAATTTAAATAAAAAATTATAAAAAAATTTGTGTTTGTGTCTGTCTGTGTGAAGCCAAAATTTTTAATAGATTAATTAACGATTATTTGGTTTGAAATTATTTAATAATCCCCATACTTCTGTGTGAAGCCAACCATCTCCTACAATGGCCATAATTGTTTTAATTAGGATCAGATTTGGTCTTTACAGAGTTAATTCTTAGCAATCCAAAACAACCAAAATAGAATATAACTTACTGTTTTACCGCTTCACGCCAACTATGTGATGTGGTCGTTAATATTTTAATGGTTGCAGTCTCGGCAATACATGTCTAGTGAACTGTTGACCACACTCAAGTCGTGGAAGTTAAGTAATAGTTCAACGCCATGCACCAGGTATCCTGAATGTTGTGGAGGGTAGGTTTCTGCATGTTTCAGATTTGATCTAGTGGCGCTAAAAGCAAGAGAAGCACCATTCCCGAGGAGGCATTTACTCTGCATCCTGCTCAATCTACTTCTCCTTAATTATTTGCTTAGATTTTAAGCTGCGAGTGAGTTATCATCGACAGATTGCCAGTAATTATATAGTGAAGGAGAAGATTTTATTCTAGTATTCTAATTTGAATATTAAAATAATAATATTTTATTCTTTATTAAAAAAATATTAAAGTATTCTTTCTTCTTAAAAGCAAAATTCCATCTAAAAATAGTTGTCTAAGATAAAACACGGTGTTGAAGCATATATAGCGCTATTTAGCAAAATTTTACTTAAAACTAAGTGTTGAACATTGAAGTGTATCGATGGCATCGTTGATCAAAGCCGATAGTGAACGGCGTTCGGTTGAATTCGACAGAGAACAACCGATTGAAGTGGGCGAAGGAGATTCTCCACAGAATCTGATTGAGAAAAATGCCTTTAAAATGCTACGAAATTTCGCTGTGAGTTTGCTGACAGCATCGATCGCCCTCGTATTCATAGTGATGATCGGTTTGAGGGATTCCCAGAAATCCATGAATTTTATCATATTTTTTTGTCGGAGACATTGTGGCTTTGTTTGCTTCGGTACTGGTTGTTGTGGTCATTAGGTTTGAGAGGGCTTGCCGAGTTGAATTTTCCTTCCGTGGCAATGTTCCAGCAGATTTGCAGAATTTTATCAGAAGGAGAATTTTGTTAATCAGCAAGATGCTTTTGTCTACCGCTCTAGGATACTTCATGGCGAGTTTCCTTGCAGCAAAATATCTGTTGGTGCCGCCTCAATTAAGATGGATTCCAATGTGTGTGGAACTAGGTTTGCTTATACTATGCTGTGGGATTTACAGTAGTTCGTTCCGGCTGGGAACTAAAGTTTTTGGGTAGTCAATTTTGTCAGTATTTTAGCAGAGGCAGACTATTCACAAAAGTCATATTGCATAACATAAAATGATCTCGAAAATACAGAGCAAAAAGGATGGAGCATTCAAGCTCATTAATGTTCACAATAAATACCATAACGAACTCCCTGACTACTATGCGTGAACTTAACAAAAACAAAGACATGAGTGACGTTTATAGGTGGCGTCAATAATTACATCTAACACTCTCCCTTAATTTTGACTCCACTTTCATTACAATGTTTTCAGCACTGACAATTCCTAATTGTTGTTTTTGAAATTCAAAGTTTGCTTTTGCCAATCACTTAGTAAATATGCCTGCGAATTGATCTTTAGAGTTGCAAAACTGCAGACTAACTTCTCCATTGCTGACCAGCTCTCTAATGAAGTGGTAGCGGGTGTCGATGTGCTTGCTCTTCTTATGGAAAATATGATTTCTAGAAAGTGCTATCGCTGAGTTGTTATCACAAAAGATAGTAATTGGCTCCTTCTTTGTTTCTGGTTCAATATCACTTATTAATCTCTTCATCCATACAACTTGACAAGCTACTGATGTAGCTGCTACGTACTCTGCTTCTGCAGATGAAATGGCGACTATGGGCTGCTTCTTGGACGCCCATGAAATTATACTCGTGCCCAAACAAAATGCATAACCAGAGGTGCTCTTTCTGCCATCAACACTTCTTGCAAAGTCACTATCTGTAAATCCAATGAGCTGGTTGTCTTCAGAACTTATGTACAAAATACCAAATATGTTGTTCCTGCAATATATCTTAATATTCTCTTCCCTTCCTTCCAATGGGATTCCTTCGGTGATTCCATAAACCTGGAAAGAAGGCTGACTACAAACATAAGGTCTGGCCTTGTTGTTGTCAAATACATTAGGCTCCCTACTAACTACTTGTATCATGTAGAGTTTACTGCTACACTTTCATCATTTTTGATCAATTTGGTTCCTAGAACAATAGGAGTACTAACTGTCTTGCAGTTATTCATTCTAAATTTGGTCAACACATCCTATGCATACTTCTTTTGGCTAATGAAAATACCCTGCTCAGATTGCTCAATTTCGAGGCCTAAAAAATATTTCATGTGACCGAGATTGGTCATTTCAAATTCTCTCTCTATAGCAAGCCTAAATTCCTCAAGATGCAAATTACAAGTGTATAACAAGTCGTCAACATAGATACATACAATTAGAATTTTACCTTGCAAGTCTGTCTTTGTGTACAATGTAGGTTCATTGTTGCTACGCTTGAACCCTTTGTTAAGTAGATAAGAATCTATTCTGCTATAACATGCCCTTGGTGCCTATTTCAATCCATATAGGGCCCTTTTCAGTTTATAAACCTTATGTTCATGTCCTTCAATCTCAAATCCAGGAGGTTGTTCAACATATACTTCATTCAAAATTCCATTTAGAAATGCAGACTTGACATCTAGTTGGTAAACTGGCCAATGTTGTTTTGCTGCTATTGCTAATACTATTCTAACTGTGTCCAATCTTGCCACTGGTGCAAATGTCTCTTCGTAGTCTATGCCAAGTTGTTGAGCAAAACCTTTGACTACTAGTCTTGCTTTATGCTTGTCAACTTGGCCTTTCTCATTAAGTTTTATTTTGTAGATCCACTTAACTCCTATGCTTGTTTTCTCTTGTGGCAATTCTACTAAGTCCCATGTGTCATTTTTCACTATTGTTGCTATTTCATTGTTCATGGCTTCTACCCACTTTTTATTTTTAATTTCTTTTTCAAAAAGTATAGGCTAACTAGACATCATGGCAAACATTACCTATTCATTATTGTCCTGTTGTTCATATATCTCTCTAATAGTCTTGGTCTTTTGGTTTTTGAGTTCTGCTATTTTAGGGTCTAAATCACTGTTGGAAGAAGGGCAGTGCACTTGTTGTCCTTGATTTTCTTTTGCTGCTATTGGAACCTACAATCTGGGTAGACTCTGTCTTGGCTGCTCAATATTTGTTATATCTTCTGGTGTAAATGTGTGTGGAGCAATTTGACTCTCAACTATTCCACCATCTTGTTCATGCCATGCCTTATCTTGTGAATGTATTGTGCTTTCCAGTCTGTTACAGGTCGATTGACTACATATCGTTGCCTATTGGGGGGGGTTTATTTTCAAATTTTGTAATGTACTGCAGGTTAAATTCATGGTTTACATGCAGCCAATATAAAAATATACAAATATTAAATTATATAATTTTATTTGTTAATATAGTTTCATCCGTATGTCTGGTTGCAGAAATCATTTGTCCGGCAATATTAGTGTTGAAATATTTTTAGAGTAATTTTATTTTGCATTTTAAAGGAAATGGCCCGCAGCCTCCATGACCTGCAACCCAAGGGACTGCGCCCTATGTCGACATAATTTTAATTTTATTTTTTTAAAGAAAATTTAATAATTTAAATAAAAAATTATAAAAAAAATTGTGTGTGTGTCTGTCTGTGTGAAGCCAAAAATTTTAATGGATTAATTAACGATTATTTGGTTTGAAATTATTTAATAATCCCCATACTTCTATGTGAAGCCAACAATCTCCTACATGGCCATAATTGTTTTAATGAGAATCTGATTTGGTCTTTACAGAGCTAATTCTTAGCAATCCAAAAACAACCAAAATAGAATATAACTTACTGTTTTACCGCTTCACGCCACCTATGTGATGTGGTCGTTAATATTTTAATGGTTGCAATGGCAATACATGTCTAGTGAACTGTTGACCCCACTCAAGTCGTGGAGGTTAAGTAATAGTTCACGCCATGCACCAGGTATCCTGAATGTTGTGGAGGGGAGGTTTCTGCATGTTTCAGATTTGATCTAGTAGTGATAAAAGCAAGAGAAGCACCATTCCCGAGGAGGCATTTACTGTGCATCCTGCTCGATCTACTTCTCCTTAATTATTTGCTTAGATTTTAAG
This sequence comes from Sequoia sempervirens, assembly GCA_007258455.2. Taxonomy (NCBI): domain Eukaryota; kingdom Viridiplantae; phylum Streptophyta; class Pinopsida; order Cupressales; family Cupressaceae; genus Sequoia; species Sequoia sempervirens. The sequence continues at coordinate 18 of VDFB02198322.1, read as the reverse complement.
CTGCGAGTGAGTTATCAT
>VDFB02198320.1:0-24652 GCA_007258455.2 Sequoia sempervirens | reverse complement strand
TGTGTGTGTGTTTTAAAGTTTACTTTATGGGATTTGGAAGATGGAAGGGATTTTTTTGGATGGATGGATGTAAAGATAAGGATTGGGGAAGATGGAAAGATGAACATTTATGACATGATAGAAATACAAGATGGGGATATGGAAGGTTCATGGTATGAAGGGATGAAGGTTTTGGAAGGATTAATGGAAGGAGGATGGAGAGATAATAATAGTGATATGGAAGGAATGATAGGATGGATGAATGATGTCTCCAAGGACTATGTTACAAATCCAGAATATGTCCCACTCTAGATATGACATGTGTGATGGGGCAAGAGGAATGAAAAATAGGAGAATAGGTAGATAAGGAAGGGAGATGGATGTGGATAGGATGCATGGGTGAATAAGGGATGGAGATGGACGTGGATAGGAGGCATGGATAAGGAAGGTAGATGGGGAGGATACAAATATGATAGTGTATGGATGAAGGGAATGTATTACAAAAGGTATCTAAAGCATGTATGTATACATATTTATTTTTATCTATATAAAGATCATAAGGAGGATGGAGGGAATGAGATAAATGGGATATGATAGGTGGGATGGGCATGATAGGCTAGATGGAGGAGATAAAGGAAGGGGGTTCTTAGCATGAAGTTTCCTCCAAGTGTGAAATCAAAGGGATGGGGGATTTACACATGACGCTTGTTGCTAGGTTTTCATCATGATACTTATCCAAGATGCTTGTTTACCAAGTTTTCACCATTGGATGAATTATTTATCTTTACTCTCTTTTTCTTTTTTTTGGATTTTTGGGTTTTGGGTTTTTTGGAAAGTGTGTAGATGGAGATGGATGAGCATAGGGATGTGGATAAATTGATTTGGAAGATATGTGATAAGGGGATGGATAAAGGAATCTAGCATCAAGTTCCATATGAGGTAATAAGAACCCATGTTTGAAGTAAATATTGGATGTTGGTACAAGCTTATTAAGATGGATGGATCATGTAAGGAAATGGGTTAAAGGGATTTGATGTGGTAGATACATGGAATAATGGATGGGATGGTGTAAAGTGGATGGATGGAATGATAGAGTGGGTGTGTGATGGGGGAATGTTATTAGGACCAACATTAACACATATGGTGCTGGATGTGAAATGATAGGAGGATTATCAGAGAGAGTATGTTGGGATGATAGAGTTAGGATAGTAAAGTTTGAGACATATAGACCCAAAATAGATTTAGGAGATGGAGGATGTGGATGATTAGATTTTGGATTAGCAACTTTGGATGTTGTTATGGATGTTTCATTCAAAGGTATTGCATCTTTCTTCTTTGGGATCCACATGATTTTTATTTTTACTTGAATAGGCTTGTGTAGTCTTTGTGATTAATTACACTTTTGGATGGGATTTTTATTTTCCTCATCATTTCCTTTAGAAAGGACATGGGGATCTTTGGATTCATATGGATTTTTGGATTTATGCATTTTTACTTTTGCATCTAAAGTGCTTCTAATAGTTATTGTATGGGTGCAAGGAGATGGATGATGTGGAGAAAATATGAATGGAGTGATACAAATAGGATTTTGGAGGTGATGAATAGATTGATGATGTGAGATGGAATTCATGGAGGGCTGCCTTTGTTGATCCTAACTAAGGATTATGAGAGTGGGTTTTTTATGATGGGTGATAGGGATAGGTGATTGATGGATGAAGGAATGACTAAGATGAGATGGAGGAGGTGATTTTCAGATATAAGGTCCTAAAATTGACTTGGAATATGGAGGATATGTGATGGTGGATGGAGGGACATAAGAACCCAAAATAGACATAGTAGGTGGAGGTTGGGTGATGGTGGATGGAGGTACATAAGGACCCAAAATGGATTTGGAGGATGAAGGAGGAATATGGATGGTTGTTTTGAGATGATATGATGGAGGAGGAGGAATGGCAATAAATGGTTTTGTGGAGTGATGGAAAGAGCCTATTATTCTTGTGGAAGAGGCTTGCTTAGGATGTACAAAGGTTGTACCAACATTTTTGGATTGTGAGTCTTGATATATATATATATATATAAGACCTTGTGCATGTGGATTTTCTTTAACATGGATGGGCTCCAATATGCCTTGCTCATGAAGGCCTAAGCCCTTTCCTTGATAGTTCATGGTCTTGAGCATTTGATTTATAGTAGGATGCTTATTTTTCTAGAAACATGATGTGATTCCATTAGTAGGTGGAGAAGGATGGGTGGTGTATATGCTTTGTTCTTCTTCTACAAGAAAACCACCAAGAAAACCACCATGGATAAATGTAAGAGGACCAATGAGATATTGAAGTGGTGATAAAGGATCATGAGATGGAGATGATGGGATGGTAGGATCTTTATTTGGAGGAGCGTGTGTGATAAGGGATCCTGAGAAGGATCATGGGATGGAGTGGATGAGATGGTAGGATCCTCATTTGGAGGAGGAGGTGATAAGGAATCATAAGAGGGATCATGGGATGGAATGGATGAGGGGCTATGATCTTGATATTGAGTAGATGAGATGGTAGGATCTTGATGTGGATGAGGGGATATGTTGGTATGCTTTGGATCAAGCTCTTGACATGTTTCAACTTGTGTAGGTAGCATGATGATAGAGGAGTGTTGAATGGGCTCCTCGAATTTGGGAGATAGAAGGATGGAGGATTCATGAAGTTCATGGGAGTGGATTTTGGTGATACTAGGAGTAGGAGGAGTGGATTGGATTTGGGTGTCTTCAATGAGTTGGGTGGCTCTAGGAGTAGAAGATTGGGATTCAATGGATTCAATGGGTTTGATGGTTTCAACAATCTGGATGGTGTTGGGAGTGGTAATTAGAGTGATAGGTGTAGGATGGAGAAGGGCCTCATCACTAATGACCGTACATGATAGAGTGGGGTGGAATGGCTCTACGACTTCAAGATGTGGAGTTGGGGGATGCATTATTTGTCATGTAGCCTTGGATGACATTTGGAATGAGATAATTGTGTATTGTAGGCTTATATGGGGTTGTGGGAATAGATGAAGGATCATGAATGGGTGGAGGATTATGATTATGGATTGGTGGATTAGGATTAAATGGATGGATGGAATTGGATGGAGGACTAAGATTAGGTTGAGGATTAACATTGGTGGGGGGATCAAGATTAGATGGAGGATTAGGATATGATGAAGTGAAAGATGGAGTGACTGTTAGGGAGGCTACAGGAAGCAATCACAGATTCCTGGAAGCTGCAGGAATCAGTTACACTGTTTTCAGATGCTGCAGGAAACAGTCACAGTTTCCTGTGCTAGGCCTTGGGGTGATCCCATAATAGTGGTTTACAATTTTTGGCCAAACTGGACACTGAAATTATTATTTTTAACTAAATCTTCACATTCGGGCACCTATAGCGGCTAAACCGTGAGGAATTTGAAGATGGTGCAAACTAGAGTCTTATCAAATTTTGTTTGTAAATTCTAAAAATAATTTTTTCAAAATTTTTGGAATCAAATTGCACTTCTTTTTCCATCTCCCACGAAAATTGATATTTTTGAGAAAACAATATTTTAAAAAAGTGACGCACACCGTATAACGCATAACTTTTTTTCCATGAAGGATAAAATTCTAATTATTTCAAATTTAGATTTGTAATTCTGATATCTAGTGCTTCCACTTGGTTAGATAGTTTTTTATTGAATATGTTTTCCTTAATCAAGTTTCAAAGTCAAAAAAATTACAATTCAGACATAGCACGACCGTAGAACGCGTAACTTTTTTTGTATATGTCAAAATTTTATTTTATTTTTTTTGTTGGATCAAGGACCTCAATATCTGGTGCACTCATATTTTGATTTTTTTTTTTTTGATAATCTTCTATTTTTCCACATGTGAAGAACAAAGAAATTCATTTTCGATGAAAAACCTATGTTTAATAAAACTTTAAAAACAAATACATAACAAAACCAAAACATATTAAAATTATATTCATTGGATAGCTTGTTCTGAGGAATACCATAATAATTTGAAATAAATTTTAAATGAATTTGTTTGATCCCCCAAAATCTAAATCAAAAGTGATTTTTTATCATCATTTTGATAGGTGTAAAGGAGACGCATTTATAAGGTATGGTTTAAAACTAGGGTTCTATCCAAGGGGTTTGATCTAAGGTGATTTGATCAAACCCTCTTCAATGGAGATGTAAAAATGGAACTTTTTAAGGCTTAAATCATTATATTTTCTAAAAATATGTGATTTGACTAAAAATTTATTCCTCTGTAAAAACCACTATTATGGCCAGGCACCCCTTGAGGCATGGAGCCTCCTTGGTGTGAGCCCACCCTAACCACCAGGGCATCGCGCTTCAAGTTTGGTTCTCTAGCAACTCACTATCTTGTCAAAGAGTTTGCATCACCGGCCGAATCTTGGTGCTGGCTTTTCACCATTCTTGGCCATTTTCATCCATCCAAAGCTAATCCTCCCTCAATACATGAACGAATCTTGCAGGGGTGAGGGAATGTTTTCCAAAACTCCACAACAACCTCCTAGGGTTTCTGGAACTTCACTTGGACTCCATCTTACCAACACTTGCATGAAGCCTATTCCAAAGGTTTTGCTCTTGAGCCACTATTTGGTCTCTGAACAGGGGCAAATTACTTTTCCCTCCTAAACCCACCAAAGAAACGTGGTTCTTGGCTTAGGAAATGTGTTTCCCTTGTCTACAGCTTCAATATTTCTAGGGTCTTGGCTCTATCCAAGCCGTTCTTTGCCCTCATGCAAACACTACCCAGAAAACTAGGGTTTCTAACTGTCCAGAACCAGTTTTAGGACTGGTGAAAAGTTCTCCTCCTAAATAGATTGCTGGGATCTCCTCCTTGGTACCACACGTGGCCAAGACCTTCCCCTAAATTCTCCAAAAATAATTTTTCGAAAATCTTTTCTCCCCTGCAAGTTATCAACGCTGTTCTGCAGCCTTTCCTAGCCGGGCTCTTCACTGGCTCGCCTAGGGCAAGACTTTTCTCATAACTCCTGCAACCAAAGAAAACCTAACACCTACCACTAAAATATGTATAGATATGGAGCCTGACCATGTTCCCAACAATTCCATACTTCCAGGTACAGAGGGAATGCAGCCTAGAACTCCATTTTTACACAGTTCCAGTCAAAACAGCAAATAAGGGAAAAACACAGAATTTACAAGAATGTGTGAAAATGATGAAACAGCTATCAAATGTGCCTTAACAGAACTTCTAGAGGCTTCTCTACATGCTAAAAAAACTTACAAAATGCCTCTTTTAATTCATTTAACTGCTGTCTTGCAAACAAGAACAGAAAAACACAGAAAATAAGACAAGAAAGTTGTTTTCTTTAATTTCTGGAAAAACAGTCTGTACAAAGAACTTCTAACCCACCAAAAAGGTCGTGGAATGCCTTAAATATGCCTTCCCAACAATTTAGGTTCTTGGGTCGAGGCTTAAATGACCTAAAAATGCCTTTTTGTAAAACCCGCTGTGTTTTCAGACATTTAACAATTTTTCACTATTTAACAAAGTGAGCCTCTAAACTCATTGGAAACTTGACAACCTATTTTCCAAAGACCAAAAACAACCCTAAGCACATAAAATAATGGTCAAAATGACCTTATGATAGCACCACAAAATTAAAGAACTCAAAAACAAAATAATCCTTTGCCTGGTGCTCCTACACCAGTGACATAGGAGGATATGGATGGTGGATTAGGATCATGGAGTGGATGATTAGGATTATGGATTGGGAGAGGGTTTTGAGAACAATGAGATGATGGATTGGTGTTAGATGGAGGAAAAAGGTATGATGGATTGGAGGGAGGATTAGGATATGATGGAGTGAAAGTTGGAGTGACATAGGAGAATATGGATAGTGGATTAAGATAGAAATATGTGGATGGTGGGTTGATGTTGGAGAAATTGGATGGAGAATTAAGGTAGGAAGATTGGGATGGTGGATTAAGGTGGGAATATTGGGATGGTGGATTATGATTGGAGGATGTGGATGGTGGATGAGGATCATGCATTGGAGGATACTGAGATGGAGGATTTGGACTAGGGGTGAAGGTGATAGTGTTGTTGTGTGAAGATGGAGGGTGAGATATGGTTAGGGGAGAAGATTGAGCTATGGATATGGAATGATAGAAATATGTGGGGGACATATAAAATGGAGATGTGGATGATAGATAAGATGGATATATGGATGGGGAATATAATGGATATCCCTTATCAAATGTAGCATAAGGATTGCTAGTAGGTGTGGATGAAGGCATGGTGGGATAGCATGGATGAGTGATTGGATTTTGGATGATGCTTTGGGAGAGATGACCAGTAATAATATCATCAAGGGGATATATATCATACTCATTTTGATAAAATACTTTCATTATCATGATCTCCCTTAATCACTATTTTTGGTTGCATTGAAGGAGGATAAGGATTCATGATGTTGGTTTAGATGGATATGGATCGAAAATATTGGAATAGATGATTAGAAGAAAATAAGAGATCATGAAAAGATAGATAGAATGGATTAGAAGAACATGGAAGAAGGGGTATTAAGATTTGTTTCGATATTAGAAGATCTTGGATGTGGATGGACTAAACCTCAAATTGAGATGTACATTAAGCTCAAATTGGGATTCAATTTAAGCTCATATTAGGGTTGGATTGAACCTCAAATTAGGATTGGATTTAAGCTCATATTAGAATGATTGGAAGGTATGATGAGATAGGCTCCTAAGTTCAAGGATGTAGCTAAAATGATGATGACAATTGTTGGATGGATGAAGGATAGTATCCTCTCAACTATAGTCGAGATCCTATGTCAAAGTTTGATTGGATGGATTTCCTACTCGATATAGGCTAAGTTATCAAGAAAGAGGTGATATCAATGCAAACTATACCTTTGGCTCTAGGTGAAATAGTTTGCACAAAGGATTACTAACTTTGGATAGACTAAGTTCCCAAGAAAGGGTTATGATGGATGATTGATTTAGGATTTAGGATCTCTATTAAGTATTTGAGGTTGGATTTTGGATTGTGGATGGTTTGGATGTTGATAGGTGGTTTTAATTGAATACTTGCTCAAAGGGGTTGATGTTTGGATAGATTGTTGATGGTTGATGAAATGAAAGTGATCATTTGGAGATGGATATGGAGAGAAAAAATGATTGGATTATGGTTTTGGACTCAAGAAGATATAGACTAATCATGATATAACATATTGACTCTAGATTTTGGATAGGAAGTGGATTCACCCAAGAATAGAGCTCAATTGCCTCTGAAGATAGTAGAAACACCTAAATACAAAGATGCATATAAGAGTAACAAATTTGCCTATGAGGGAATGACCTAAATAGTGCACTAAAGTGGACACCACGATCACCCAAGAAGAGCATGCATTTTCCTATGTAGGTTGACCAAGTGTATGGACAAGGATAGAGGAATCACCCAAGAATAGAGTAGATCTTCCTAAGAGGATGACCAAGGTGTACATATGGATATCGTAAATGCCTATGAATAGAGCACAAGTGCCAATCAGGGATGATGACTGTATGGACAAGGAAGATAGAATCACCTAAGAATAGAAAAGAATCACCTATAGGGGTACTCAATGATAGGGATCTAATATGCCTCTAAAGGGTAGGGGGTCTCAACGGTAAAGGACACATAAAAATATAAAATAGTTAAAAATAGATAGGAATGGAAAAAAGATAATCACTGGTATGCATAAGAAGACATGCCAAGTATCATAAAATGAGAATTAGTCAAGAGGGTTTACAAACTTGATGTATGCCCACCACCTCAAGGGGTTAATACTTCGTGATACTTAGGTGGAGCACCCTTTCTCATGAAGGCAGATAGGTTGAGATCTAGTGACACAAGATCATCAACGAACGCCATGGGCACACCTCTCTCTCCTTGAGAACTTTTGTAGTTCACCCGAGGATTTCTATCTCAACCTAAGAGAGTACACAGTGAGTATCTTTGGGGTACGATCCACATCCCCTACACTACACCAAGTTGTGGCTAAACATGGGTCTTAAACTAGGCTAAAACAAGGTGATATAGGGGGGGTGCTACCACAATAGTCTTTCTCACTTTTGGGATGTGTTGATTTTTTTTCTTCTGAAATCACTATTTTTAGAAAAACTAATGATTTAAGTCTTGAGAGGTTCCATCTAAAGGGTTTTAATTGAGGAAGGGTAGATAAGGCCCCCTTAGATCAAATCCCCTTGGATAGAACCCGTCTAGTATTAAATCACACCCACAATGGAGTCTCCTTTGCACCTATCAAAATGTTGGCAAAAAACCATATTTTCTTTACCTTTTGAGGGATTAAATAACATCATCTAAAAATTATATTTGGTAAGGCCCTCAAAAAAAGCTTTCCAACAAGTATAGTTTTGATATATTTTCATTTTATCATGTGTTTGATTTTTAATTTTTACTAAACATAGGTTTTTCTCCAAACATCAAGCTCTTTGTTGTGCAGAGGAAGAAAAATAGTAAACCATTGTAAAAACAATTCAAAAAATACCCTTTCCCTAGGTATTGATGTCCTTGTTTGACCCAAAAAAAATTGGATTTTGATATATACACAAGTTAGGTTGTATGACACACACGTATGTCCAAATTATAGTTACATTGACTTCAAAAATTAATTTAAAAAAATATATGCAACAAAAAAATATCAAAAAATATCCTTTTCCTAAATATTGATGTTGTGAATCTATATTTCAAAAGTTAGAATTTAATCCTTTATACAAAAATGGTTATGTTGTATGACACAAATGCTACTTTTTGAAATGTTGTTTTCTATTTAAAACTAGTTATTAAAGTAGATGTCAAAAGATTCATAATTTATTTCAAAAAATTTGAAAAAAAAAAATTAGAATCTACACACAAATTGCTACAAATCACTAGTTCACATTATCTTCAAATTCTTAATGGTTTAGCCACTATAGATCTCAAAAGATGAAGATTCAATTAAAAATGTTGATGTGAATGTCCATCTTGGGATAAAATTGAGACATAGTATTGTGATTTCACTTGGTGGTCCTTGATACACTAGGAGGGTGCATGAGGCACATCCATGAACACTAACCCATCACAAGTGTGGGTCGAGAAATTTTGATGGGAAAGCTTGGACCAACCCTTCACACCTAACTATGAATCACCCTAGTATCAGTGCTCTACTAGATATGATGCGACTTGATTGGGGTACAAATTTCATTCTCCCCCCATTGTATACCTCATGAGTTCACATGGTTGAGGTCGTCCCTTGGGTGATGAAATCCTAAGAAGGCCTCCTAAAGGGTAGGAAATGCTAAGAAATTCTAATCCCTAGGCTCGCACGTAGCACAAGGGGAGAGCATACGCACAAACTATCACTTCTAGGTAGACTCACAAATGGACTTGGATTAATTCATTGTTTCTAATTCCTAGGATCGCACATACTGCAAGGGGAGAGAATACGCTAATGAACCAATCCCAAACATAATAAATAGATTGATTGACCCCTTAGAAATCGAAGTGTGCCTAGATTAGTATGAAAAATATACTCACACTTGTCTTTGATCGATCATCTTGCAAGAAATAAGTTAGAAATTTAATCCACTAGTCTTTGACATATGAAAGAAAGTTGGACAAAAGGGTCATTAGATGCACAATAAAATGATGAAAAGCATATGATTGTTAGCCCAATAGGGTCGAACACCCAACCTAATGATAAGGGGGTGTGGAATCGCCCAAGAACATAACAAATTTGCCTCTATAGACCATGCAAATTCGCCCATGTAGGTCATAAATTTTCCCTTGTAGGTCGTTAGCAGATTCACCTACCTGTTTACAAGTTTGCCCCTATAGGGTGCAAATTTTTCTATGTAGTAAGATTGCCTGTATACCAAGATCACATGTGTAGTAGGATTGCTTATGTAATAGGATCACCTGTGTATCAAGATCGCTTGTGTAGGCTAGAGACAACGAGCCAAACACACACTTTCACCTCTGAATATTTGAAAGTGGAGGATCAGTTGAGCATCCGCCCCTGTAAGTTGCAAGATCTCCTATTAAGGTCACAGATCTTCCCTTCAGGAAGATTCACCTCTGAAGCCTGAAAAGGTTTGAACCTGCAAAAAAATAAAACAAAAATAAATAAATCAAGAGACCCATGACGTGGGTCCCACCAGGCATGCCAAAGACGTTTGAATGAAGGCTTGTGACTTGACCATTTCTCTATATGTGTCTTATCAACACAAGATGATGTAGGAGATGTGTTAATCAAGTAACAAGTAGTGGCAACAACTTCAACCCAAAACCTTTGTTCTAGACCAACACCACTCAACATACTCCTAGCCTTCTCCATTAGTTTCTTGTTCATTCTTTTTGCAACTTCATTCTACTATGGAGAATATAGAGTTATTTTTTATCTATGAATACTATAATATTTAGAGTATCTATCAAAATTATTAGAGAAAAACCACCACCATTATCATTCCTCAAACATTTTATTTTCTTTCTAGTTTGCAACTCAACCATTGCTTTAAATTCTTTGAAACAATTGAAAACTTAAGATTTACTCTTTAGAAGATATACCCATGTCCCACTATAATCATCAATAAATGAAACATTATATGTGGATTTTCCAATTGAAGGAACATCTAAAGGCCAAACAAATTAGAATGAATAGGATCCAATACACCACAAGATTTATGAGAACTTGAGTAAATTTAAACATGGTTTTATTTTCTATAAATGAAATGCTCACAAAAATTAAATTAAAGATTACAATCAAACAAACCTTCAACAAGGTTTTTATTTTTCATGGTACTTAGACCCTTTCTCCAATGTGGTCAAGTCTTTGGTGCCATAACATAGTTTTCTTTGTAGGTAACTTCAATTCAAAATAAAGAGCACCCTTGGGTACCCAAAAGTCATGACCATCTATTGAAGATGAAACCCTCACCTCTTCCAACAGAGTAGCCACAAACTTCATTTTCACATAAGTACTATTGCATCAACAGTGCATGCATCAAGATTATACAATGTGCCATATTTGACACCTCTAGCAATCGCCAAATCACCTTTGACCATCTTACATCCTACATCAAAAAATACTACTTGCACACCTACATCTATTAGTTTTCTCATAGATAACAAATTTCATGCTAATCTAGGGATATGAAACACACAATTAATCTATTTTATTCTACCATTAGGAAAATTGATCATAACTTTATCATGGCCAACAATATTTAAATAATATTCATCACCCAAGTACACCTTACCTCCATCAAATTCTTCATATTCAGAAAATAAATCTCTATTAAGGGTCATATGTAAAGATGCGCCCGATTCAGTTAGCCATGCATCATTACCTACATGAGTTGCCAAATCTGTAATAAATGCATCACCATCTTCCTTATTAGACTCAAAATCAAAATCAAATCTCTTCTTTTTCTTCTTTTCTTCTTTGTAGTCCTTAAAATAAATGTATAGGCTTACCATAGTTACAACAATTAACTTTGGACTTTTTAGGAGATTTGGTTTTCCCTTTGGACTTGGATTTATCACACTTTTCATTCTTCTTGTCATTTTCCTTAGGTATTCCATGAACATTTAGGGCCTCCTTGGCACTAATGGATACCTTCCTTCTCATCTCTTCAAAAAGAAAAGAACTTGTCACATCTTTAGTCTTCAAGATAATAGAAGTACACCCAATATCCATAACAAGAGAATCCCATGAATCAGAGAAATAACAAAGCAAGATTTGAAATTTTTCTTCTTCATCCATTTTGACACCAACTGATGCCAATTGAGCCACCAACATATTGAATGCTTCTAGGTGGTCTGTAATTCATCCACTCTCTTCCATTCTCAAGGAATACAATTTCTTCCTTAAGAAAATTTTGGTCATGAAATATTTGGCTTGATACATGTCACCCAGTTTCTTCCATAGTTTTTGTACAGATGTTTGTTCATAGACATTAATTAAAATAGAGTCTGCTAAGCACAATCTAATTAGACTCTTGTCTTCATGGTGCATAACATCATATTGAGTAGCCAAAGTAGGATCTATAGGCTTTGAAACATTTTCATCAACAACATCCCATAGATCACAATCTATCATTAGATCCTCCATCTTCAACTTTCACATCTTAAAATTATTTCTAGAAAATTTATCCACCTCTATTCTCCCTAATGAACTTGTCATTTGAAAATTCTTGCAACAAGATCACAAAGTATCTTCTTCACAAGCTCCCCCCTAAATTTTGATTAGTTCAAAAGACCCAACAACCTACAATTGAAGCCAAAGGTGATCAGGCTCTAATACCACTTATAAGGAAGCTAAGGTAGTGGAACAACTTCCTACACTAATCTTGAGAGGAGAAAAATGCAAAACTTTATAAATCTTTTCAATAGTTATAGAAACTTAAATAGAAATAAGCATAAATATCATGCATACCATAACATAGTGATTTACAAGGGGAAAACTATTCGGTAGAAGAACCCCACACTCCAAAATATGTCCAATATGTTATTCAAAAATCACAAAGATTACAATATACTTGTGAAGCAAGCTTCTCATAGGAGTATCACCAACCAAAGATCTAGAGACAACACAATTGCTATTAGACTCTAAGATTACATCAAAATACATAGTTGTAATACAAAAATCTCATAAAATAGGGTTACCTTCTAGGGCAAGATAAGCTAACAAAATATCAAACATCAAATATGAGACCTAATAATGGACGGTCTAGATTTACAATATATTATTAATTTAATGTATGTTGGTAGTTTAATATATTTTTAATTGTTTTTGTCAACACACTCACATTTCGCTCCATCCCATGCTACCATTATAGATTACACCTATTGGTGTAACTAGCATAAATATCTTAAATACATCCTATCAATAGTAAATCTTATATAATTTCAAGGTTGAGACACATTTTCCCAACATGAGCAACCTAAATCAATAAGCCAAGCATCATCACTAATAATGTTAGCAAAAATAAATAAAGCATCAAAATCACCATATTTTGAGGATGTTTTTGTGGAAGTATCTAAACACTTTTTCTTATTTCTAAACTCCTTCACATGCCCTCTCTTACCACAATTCCAAAACTTTACCCTACTCTTCTTGTGGGTTTTAGAACATCCTTCAGACTTGTCTCTTTTTTCATCCCCTTTAGGCCCTATTTTCTCTTTGTACCTTCCTCACACGTGCAAGGTATCTTAGGAGCCTGCATTCACGAAATTTCTTCTCATTTCTTCTTAAATAAGTGTATCAATGAGATCATCCATCTTTGGCTTTGCACAACCATTATTAATGGAAAAAATTGGATTTTCCCCAGATTCAAGTAAATAACAAAGCAATAATATGCATTTATCTTCTTCTATCTTAACATCTATAGATGTAAGCTAAATTATAACCATATTAAAAGCATTTAAAAATTCTACAATAGAATAACTATCCTTCAATGTTTTTAAATTGTATCTTTTGAGATACAATTTATTAGTTATACTTTTAGTTTGATAAATATCACCTATCCTCTTCCACAACTTGTATGCAGTAGATTCTTCTAGAACATTCAAAAGGATGAAATTTGCAAGATACAACCAAATGGCTCCTTGTGCCTTCTTTCCAATTTTGTTCTAATCTTTATCAGACATTTTGTATGATTTCTTTTCATCTAAAACTGTTAACCACTAATCTCTCTCTTCAAGGAGAACCTCCATATTCAACTTCCACATCTTGTAACTAGTACCATTGAATTTATCAATATATAGATAGGAGCTAGAAGCCATGGTTTTCAATCTTCTTCAAAAATCTACAAAACCCACAAAGAAAAAGATCCCATTACAACCAAAAAATCTTCAACACTTCAAATAAAGGCATCCCTCTCTCGATAGAACCATTATCTCTGATACCAAATGTTGGATGATAAAGGTGAAGACTATAGAAAATATGAACTTAAGAATGTGTTTTTAAATCTAAAATTATGTATTCAAGATTACCAATAATGTATTATGTGATTAACATTCTAATAATGAAATAAAATCAACAATACCACAAGTTGAAAATCACAAGTGACACAAGATATACATGGAAAACCCCTTGCGGGAAAAGACTCCACACCCAAAGAGATGCAATGGTTGTATTAATCATCAAATGAAGTATACATAAATACAACACTCTTCTCTAAATTTTTGTAACACTTTGTTACTCTATTAACCTACAAAAATAACTCATGAAACCACCATCTCAATGCTCTAATATGCAGAAGTTTGTGGGAGATAATACCTCTTGTGGTGTTCCAAAACAACAAGTAAAACCATGTAGAAAAACCCATGCCCATCTTAGTGGACAACTCATATATATGGTGAAAATTATTAAATTCTCACATGGCCTTCACATGGGCACCCAACCTATAGCCAAATATAATTGGTCATACCTGAGTGCTCCATTACTCTCTCATATCTCTAATAGATCATACCCTAAACATGTAAGCTTGGGCACCCAATCCAAGATGACATGGACAACATACAAATGAATATGTAAGATCATGCACTTATGGGTGGTCCCCACTTAGAAAGTGGATGCCCAAAAGGACTATTCTCCTGAGATGCTCTATAATTATCATTGTAGTGTGTCCATCTCTATGAATGCAATTACAATTTTTCATAGGAAAATAAATAATAAATATTTTGCCTCTCATGTCCTCTAGGAAAATTTACAAAGAACATGGAGACACATTATATCAACTTAGGATAGAAATTATAATGTCACCTATCATAACAAATTGACTTTAGGATTTCAAACCTTTAATAGAGGGATTCTATTTTATGTTAAACCATGATTTTTGATTGGAAAGAAGGTGTAGGGAGGTTTATATAATATTAATGTCTAAGTTCCAAGCTCAAGGTTGATTCTAACCCATTCTTAAGTTGCATTTAATTGTCATTACATAAAACCAGGGTTGTAAGTACTTCAAAAATTACCTCCCCGATTTTCCATTTATCAATTCTCTAATTAAAACTAGAGGTGTTTCAAATGCATACATGATATAAATTAAAAAGTTTCTAGAATGGTACACTTTGTTCAAGATCACATTGTTTATTTGTAAGAGAAACTTATTGGAAAATTATTGGGTAAACACACAAAGTTGAGTCCAGTTAAGGTGGAAGTTTTGTCTTGAGCCAAAATCTTGAAATTGGGCTGAAACAAAATGGGACCTTGTTTAGGTTAGAGGTTCTGAGCCAAAAATCTAAACAGGACCTCATTTAGCAATGGTTTCTAGAGCCAACCTTTGGGAAATAGGATCTCGCTTTTTACAAAGTGGGATCTCGATGAAAAATTTATCTTAGAAGTGGTTAAACACAATTGTTGCAAATGATTCAAACATGATTAACATTCTAGATTTAATATTCAATGAACAAAAATAAAATAAACTCAGAGAAATACCACACAAGGTCTATTCCTTTGGTTGAGCGGGCCCTGCTCTTCCTCCGGTGAGACCTCTAACATAATTATTCAAGTTAACTTCTTATTTTCATTCAAATTGATCAAAATAGGGATGCAAAACAGGGTAGTGCAACCATTACAAGATTCTAGTAAAAAATTATCTAACTCCTATCTAAAACCTAAAGGTGGATATTTATAACAATATCCTTATTGAATTCAAAACATGGCATTAGTTTCCAAGATACGAGGCATCTAAACTAAATACTAAAATAGAACTAAAATATAACCGAAAATAGATAGAGGGAAAAATGCTAGATCAACGCTGGGACGAGAAGTTGCTAAACTGACAAAAAGGAGCTGATTTGAAACTTCAGTGAATTATCATCCATCTGGGGTGATAAGTGGCGTGATTGTCTTCATGTGGTTAAACATGGAGTTTAACTTTATCTTTGAACTAAGTCATTAGTCATCAATCTTTAAATACCCTGAATAAGATCGTTAAGAATATGATACCAATTATGACAGTAAAAGATTAAACTGCATAATTAACTCATCATTATCACCACAAAAGCAACACATTTAATATAAAGCATTAACTCTAATATATTTACCAAATTAGCCAACGTAAAGTAAAACAAGTAAATATATCAGCATATAGTCTACCGCCAGTCATGTTAATTAATAAAACAAACAAGTCTTTTAAACCATAAAATGACTATTTGAAATTATTTCCAAGCCCCTCATCAACATATGCAAGGAACGTTTCAAAACCAAATCCAAATGGTGACATTAGTGATCTAGAGTCAATCATAATTTAAGAATGGTTTCCAATGACTTCAAAGTAATCCATATCTACCATGAAACTGGGGTCCATTATTCTAAATAAATTCATGAGTTGAAGGTAAAATAAAATTAATGAGAAATAAACCCTTTGGGAGAAGGGAGATAGAGGATTGATTTATCTTAGGCTAGATTGATTTCATCAAAGTGTTATCTTAAATATATATAAAAGTAAAAATTAAATTAAAAATATAGAGAAAATAAAAATATTTTAAATAAAAGTTATAATTTATATGTCCATGAGTGTGTGTAATAAATATAATATATCTAAATAAAATATTTAATCTATTTGACATGAATTGTGTTGCACCTCTTCATATGATTATGGTGAGGTTAATTCAATTGAACTTTCTCCCCCATAAAGCAATACCTTTCTCCTTCCACAGGTGATTTCGTTACAAATACTCTTAAAATTTTAAGTGGTGCCTTGTATCACTCTTGTAAACCCTACACCTACATTTCTCACCTCTCAATGGTTTTGTTGACCTTGTTCCCAAGAATAATGTAACTAGTTTAGGATCAATGAATCATTTTTCCCTACGCTCATGCTTAACAACCCTCAAATTTACTATGGATGATTGCCTTGATCTATAGAAAATCAATCCAACTATGGTCATAGGTTATCTTTCCACTCCTTTCATTCATAGACTTCGAAGACAATTAGGAAAGGAATATGAATTACCAATAGTAATCAAGGATTCAATAACCATTTTAAGATCTAGCTCCAACAACTTGTCAAGACAAATTTTTATTTTCTCTAAATATACGTATTTCTATAAATTCAAGGGTAGACCATATAGACTATCCTAAATTGTCAAAAGTGGGATAAATTATAGTTGTGTGCTTAATTCCTCAATCATATAAGTTATCTAAGGAAATAGATAATCTATTCAAAAATTCAAAAAAAATCATATACTAATGTTCTTGCATATGTGATGAATCAAAAACATTGACCTCCTTAAGCCTTCCTATTACCCTACACCCTAAATCAATGTCTTAAGGGGTCCTAATATGACATTTCTTAAGGG
Source organism: Sequoia sempervirens (assembly GCA_007258455.2). Lineage (NCBI taxonomy): Eukaryota > Viridiplantae > Streptophyta > Pinopsida > Cupressales > Cupressaceae > Sequoia > Sequoia sempervirens. The sequence continues at coordinate 7,299 of VDFB02198320.1, read as the reverse complement.
GTCCTAATATGAAATGTCTTAAGGGGATCAAAGAAGCTCTCAAAATTTGGTGAAGTTTCTCAAGGCAACCAAATTTAACAATAATATACATTCAACATTTAGTGATTAAACTATAGACTAGAGCCTTCCCACCTTCCTCTTGTTAGGGGTGTTAAGGCCTCAAACATTTCAAGAGAGGCTTATCATCAAAGGGGATGATGAAGGATTCTCATGATAAGATCGTACAAGATTATAATATGAATGAGATTCCATGAGAAGGTGGTTAGTCGAAACAAGAGCTATCTCAATCAATCGTTCCACAAGAAAATGTTGATCTATGAAGAAAGAATGGTTTGCTAAATGATTCAATTCCATTGCATAGTACAAGTATAATTCAAAGGCTCTATGCATATTTTCCATTCCTTCATGAACACTACCTTTTTCACCAACTTGCAAGTCCATTATTCCAACTTGGGCCACCCAATCTTCAACATTTTTTAGGTTATAGCAAGTCCATTATTTGGAAGGAACTCATTTTGGAAGCCTTTTATGTTTCAAAATGCAACTAACATTTTAGTTATATCATGAGTAGCTCAACCAATAAAAATTTAATAGAACATTGCAACCTTTTGATAACCCTTCAAAATATTAACTTTTAGTAACTGCATAGAGTTGAGAAAGATAGTGCTTCATTATTTATCATGTATTTAGTTTGACATTGATGTAAAAAAATAGTTAAAACTAGAAACACTATCTTGAACTTCGCCAAATTTTATCCCCTTAAGCCATCAAATGTTTTTTCCTAGGACCTTAATTCATAGATCCCCTTAGGCCATCCTATTACCCTAAACTCTAAACCCTAAACCCTAAAGCCATCACTTTATCCTAGGACCCTAAAGAAATTTGGTTGGCTTGGGAAACTTCACAAAATTTTATTCCCTTAAATCATCATTTTTTCCTAGGACCTTAATTCATAGATCCGATTAAGCCATCCTACGAGAACCCCTTAATCCATCTATATAATTTCTCCTAATTTAATGTAATTTTTAATGAGATTTCATATCCCATTAACATTTTTTTTCATTTGTAGCATGCCTTAGACATAAATGAGCCTTACACATTTTTTTAATTGTATTCAATTAGGTCATTTATATAGAATGGTTTAAGAGGAATTTTAAACATGTATCTTACATTTTGAAATTAAAAATTTAATACAAGTTCACTTATATCTAGATCATGGATCAATTCAATATTGATGATATCTGTAATCCACCTCCACACCCTACATCTCCACACCCTCCGCCTCTACCTCCACCCACTCCACCTCATAACCCCCCACCTCCACCACCTGCATCCGATGGTACTCACTTGTGAGCACAGATCGATGTGAATATTAGATCCATTCAAGATCAAATCAATGCTATTCAAAATGAAGAATGTATTCCACCACATTTGAGGCATTTTGTATCTATGATGCAAAATTTTGTTAATGTCGTTAGGTCCATTGATGTGAACTTAGACAAATATGGACGATGGCTAGAGGAGAGGAGACAATCATATTTTGAAAACGAAAACATCAAGAAATGAAAAGATGTAGTAGAGAGCCACAACTCTTTATTAAGAAAATGATCTTATTGAAATTTATTGAATTTTGTAGTTCACATTGACAATGATCTTATTTTATAAAGAACTTGACCTTGGATGGATATTTTATAAAGAATTTGGTTGGATGGATATTTTTAGTGCTTAATTTATGAATATAATAGTATAACGATGAGACAAAAAATTAGTAAGAAATATTAAATAATCTATTAATTAATATTGTATTGACTTTTTAATTCGTGTTTTTTTTAATTATAATTTTTAAAGGTACATATCTATGATGGATTACATTCACACATTTTGAACTTTTTTACAATGTTTTGATATACTTAGTTTGTGATACTTATAATTATTTTGATATACTTAGTTTGTTTTGAATTTATTTGGCTTTAGTATTCATGGTAACATGATCATCAACATAAAAAATTACTATCACAATGTTATCATAATTAATTTTTATATAGATATTTGAATCAAAACAACTCCTTACATTATATATTTAAATATGGTTTAAAAGGGGATTTTTAAGAAAATGGTTTAAGGGGATTAAAACCTAAACCATAAAGCCATCATTTTGTCCTAGGATAGTTAAATCACAGATCCCCTTAAAACTATACACAAGAACCCTTAAAAGCCATCATATATTATTAATTACATCCTTTAAATGTACATTTAAAAATAATAATATATATTTAACTTAATGAAATTTAGTTGCCTTGGGAAACTTCACCAAATTTTATCCCCTTAAGCCATCCTATTACGACCCCTTAAGCCATCACAATTTCTCCTAATTTAATGTAATTTTTAATGAGATTTCACATCACATTAACAATTATTTGCATTTTCATTTGTAACATGCCTTGGACATAAATGAGTCTTAGAGATTTTTTCATTTGTATGCAATTAGGTCATCTATATTGAATGGTTTAAGGGGATATTTAAGAAAATGGTTTAAGGGGATTAAACCTTAAACCCTAAACCCTAAACATGAAATCCTAAACCCATCATTTTTTCCCAAGACATTTAAGTCACATATCCCTTTAAAACTAGATACGCAGGACCCATTTTAACCCACCATAGGTCATTAATTAGGTCTCCTAAATGTATATTTTAAAAAAAGTATAATTTTAACTTAATGAAATTTGGTTGTCTTGGGAAACTTCACCAAATTTTATCCCCTTAAGCCATCATTTTCTCCTACGAACTTAATTCATAGACCCCCTTAAGCCATCCTATTACAACCCCTTAAGCCATCATAATTTCTCCTAATAAATTAATGTAATTTTTAATGAGATTTCACATCACATCAACATTTTTTTTCATTTACATGCCTTAGACATAAATAAGCTTTTTGTGTATGTTTTAAGTTATTTTTTAGTATGTACATGCATTAAAATTACATAGTTAGATCTTAGATTTCAATTTTTTTGTGTACACATGGTCAAGTTGAATGATGTATGCATGCATTGTGCATCCTATTTTTTATTTTAAACATGTATCTTAAAGTTTGAAATTTGTATGTACATGCTCAAGTTGAACAATGTGTGTATGTGTATGTGTATGTATATGTATGTATCCTATTTTAAAAAATTCATGTACATTTAAAACTTAACTATTTCTTTTAATTTTGTACTTGTTTGTTAATTTTGTATAATTTAATGCAAGTTCACTTATATTATCATGGATCAATTCGATATTTATGATACCCTTAATCCACAACCTTAGCAACCTCCACCTTCACCTCCACCCCCTCCATCTCCACCTCCCCCTCCATGCCCTCCACCTCATAACATCCCACCTCCACCTCCACCACCTCTAGGATCCAATGAAGCTTTCTTGCGAGCACGAATCAATGACAATGTTGCATCCATTCAGAATCAAATCAATTCTATTCAAAATGAAGCATTGATTCCACCACATGTGAGGCATTTTGCATCTGTGATGCAAAATGTTGTTGATGCCTTTAGGTCCATTGATGTGGACTTAGATAGGAAGCAATGATGATGCGGGGATATGAGACAATTTTATTCATATGGTCTATCCTATAAAAAAATTTGGACTTGAAAATAACAAAAACCCATCTTGCACCTTTTTTTGTCGACCCTATCACTAACCTACCCATTCTTGCAAATAAACCTAGAATATTGATGAGGTGGTGCACACATCCAAAAATGACTATACATTTGTAGGAGTGATGGTGGATGGTATTTGACCATCCACCGCATGCTAATTTGGAGGTCCCTTTATACTTTTGAGGAAATTATATGTAGAGTTTGTTTTGGGGAAAAACACAATTATTTTGATTTTAATTCATTTCTAGGTGTTGGTGGCGACATGCCACAACAGAGGTTAGGGGAATGGGTTGATCCTCAATACCCTGTGCATGCCCAACCTCTTGTAGATCATCCTACTCCTACCATTCCTACACCTATTTATCATCGTGTGGTGGCATACTTTTGCAATGGTGATAGGGGAGCCTAGAGAAGGAGACTGCAAAGGAGCATTTTATGGTGCTGGTCCTAGTACCACTCCGTGAATGTCGACACCCCACGTATGTACCAGTTGCCATCAAGTATGCTATGGACCTGATCAGGCTACACCCAGTTTGGGTGGAAATGGAGATTCTGGTGGAGAATCTGGTCAAATTAGTTCATACGTTAATTTTCTTACTATAGAGCATCACCCTGCAGATAGTTCAACACATGTATAAATATGCATGTACATGTTGAATTTATAAGAATTTTTTAAGTACACATGTTTTTAATGAACATATATATATAAAAAAATTACAATATTTTAACAATAAAATTATTTGGTGTAGATGGCATTGACCATAGGGGAATGATCTGCTCCTCAATTTTATATGTCAACACTAGTGCAAGTCGACAACCCTTATGGTGTTTGATTTCAATTTTTTAAATAATATGAAATATTTTTTAACTTGACTTTTTAATTTGTAGTTTAATCATGAACATATGTTTTAAATATTTATGTTGGTTCAAGGGAGTCAATTGACTTCCACGTTGGTTCCACCGAGGGGTTGTTGAGCACTCATCCATTGTCAGGCATCTCGCATGAGGTGTAGGTACATGTATATTGTAAATTATTTGAAGTTACTATACTTACAATTTTGTATTTTCAATTCACTATATATCAAACGTGCATGTACAAGTAAATATTATAAGCGTTATATCTATGTATGTATGTTGACACAACCATGAGAATGGGGATTGAACACACATTTGATGTGGCGACAACTTAGGAGACATTTGACTTTCAGGTTGTTTAAAAAAATTCTACACAATGTGTGCACACTTGAATATGTATATTTTAACCTAATTCAAGTACATATACTTTTAAATTTGACCTTGTAGGACTTTGTTAGTGCCATTCTCTGCCTTGATGAGCTCACACCACCTCAACCAGGACATGCAGAGTAGCCTCATATGATAATTTAAATTTTTGATTATATTTAAAGTCAATTACAAATTATACATTTTGAATAACTTAAATTATATTTAAAATTGAATATATATGCTCATACATGTTAAATTATTTTTATTTTATAGCATGAGACATGTCCTATAGCTAAGCATGTAGAGATAGGTCCTAGAACAGAGGATGCACAAAAACCACTTACGATACAATTTAAATATGATAAATTATAAATTAAATTGAATTAAATCAATTTTAATCATTTTACATCTAATTTCAAATTTCTTTCTCTTGTATGTAGATTGATTCAGAGCATGTAGAGATAGGTCTAGGTGCACCAAAGCATGCAAAGCAACCTCACACAGTAATTTAATTAAATTATGAAAAATTATAAATTAAATTTTTATTAAATTATTTTAATCGTCTTACATTTTATTTCACCATTCTTACTCTTGTACAGAATGATTAAGGTCATATGGGTAGTGCGCCTGGTGTGAAGAGGTCTCTTGATTATAGAGACGATGTGATTTAGATTATTTTATGGGTTGTATTTTGATTATTTCATGGACTACATATATTGTTTCTAATGGACTTAATATAATATTGTTTCATGGACTTTATTGATTTCAGTATTTTATGGTCTATTATTGTTAAATAGTAAGTTACACATGTGTATTTATGCATTTTATGTGGAATTAATATGAAATTGATAGGACATATTTTTACTTTACAAAAGATTCATAGTCAAGACATTAATAGGACATTAATGTGAAATTAAATACAAATTTAAAATTAAAGTTGAAAGTAATAGGACATTTAAATATTTGTACTTTATAAATTTAGTGATTCCTAGTCAAGGCATCAACTTATCAAAGAAGTTCTAAAAAAAATTATTTAAAGGGATCAAATACTTCAAAGTACATGTCTCATATTTAATCGCTACAATTGCTTAAAAAAGTGATGTTTAAATAGCGGTTTTTAGAAATGCCTATTGAAGATCAAATTGTATCATTTAGGTATTGAAATAAATTACATATTTGGAAACTAGACTCTGAGTACTACATTTTATGATTTATGACTTTTTTTAAGATTCTATCTCTAAGTGCTTCAAATTTTAAAGTCAAATGTGACAAATTTTGAATATTAGGGAAAACACTCCCTCTTTTTGGCCAAAAAGTGGACTCGATTTCTTGTCAGCACCCTATTATCACAACATTCTTAGTTTTAGCTAATATTTTTTAATTGCATTGCTTCCAATTAAAGAGTCAGCGCATGATCATGGGGGTCCAAACTAGGCCCTTAAGTGGCAATGAAAATTCAAAAAAATAGACTTAGGCAACTTGACAAAATTTTGAATAGGTTATTTACATAATTTGAAAAATATGTAAGAACATAATTTGCAGCAAATTGAATTTAATTTCTAAGCTACTAGTCTTGTTTTAGAAAAAAGTAAATCTATTTTGTGAAAACTTGAAATTTTAATGCAATAGTGCTCAATTTTTAGGAAACAAATAAAAAGCAGGTGTATGTCCAACCAACCTAAGTACAAGAAAAGAAAACTTTCAATATAAGTAGAGGACACATGTACAAATGTGTTGCATTTTTTTTATAATTTTTTTGCAAGTAAATAATTAGTTATGAATTTTTTATTATAACTTTAAAATATATTAAAATGTGTATATCTGACCACCATAGTCAAAAATTTATGAAATTCAATTTTTTCATTGGGAAGCATACAATGTGACACATCTTTTGGATTTAAAAAATGTGAAATAATTTGAAAATAATAGAAGTTTTTCAATCATCCTATAAATTAGGACTTTTAGTCATAATATACATAGAAAATCAATAATAATTACTTATTAAATTCAAAATAATTTACATATCTTATATTGGTGAAAATCTTACAATTTTTTCAATAAACCCCTTTCATTTCATCAAATTTAGATTAAAAAAAGTCGTCAGCCACAAGGGAAATTTTTTGAAAACTAAGGAAAATTTCTAAACATGTTTTTGCAATTGACTTTCCAGCTATGACACCCCAAGGAAACCTCGAGGAAAATCTTTAGGCTGTTGGTTTTCTCAAAAAAATGGATATTCATTTGAAACAAATATCTATTAACTTTAGTTTTTATAATATTTTATATTATTATTAATAATACATAATATATATTATATTAATATATACTATATAATTTGTTATATATTATATAATATATAATATATATTAAATTATATTATATATTATATACTACATTATAATATATATAGTGAGAGAGATAG
>VDFB02198319.1:0-14038 GCA_007258455.2 Sequoia sempervirens | reverse complement strand
AAAAATCCCCTTCTTAACCAACTAAGCCGCTGATTTGAGGGTATTCCAAATCAGAGATCCCCTTCCTTCTAAAGGGAAATGAGGAACATCAAAAGTGTTAACATCCTTAAGATACTTGTGGGTAAGAATACGAGCCCAAATTTGATGCTAACTAGTACACCAACGCCAATATAACTTGGTTGCAAGAGCTTTCCCATTCAAAATAACAGAATGTAATCTGAGGCCCCCCTCTTTCTATGGCATGCACACTGTATCCCACTTAATAAGACTCCACTTGGTCGACTGCAAGTTACCACTCCAAAGAAATTGTCGTGAGAGAGCATCAAATTCCCTCAAGAAATATAAAGGAGCCTCCTGAATAAAACCCCTATAAATAGGAAGAACTTGGATAACAGACTTCAGAAGAGTCACTCTCATGGCAGTAGAAAGCCAACGATGAGTCCAATGATTGACTTTATTGCACAACTTATCAAGCAATTTTTTCCAAGAATTCATGGGCTTCCTACCAACAGCAAGAGGTATTCCCAGATAGACAAAGGGAAGAGATCCAATCTAAAACCTCAAAATATTAACAATTCATCATTGAATAGCTTGAGGAGTATTAAAAAAGAAGATAGAAGACTTGTGCTCATTGATTTTCTGACCCGAAGTAGCAAGGAAAATATCCAAAGTCTACCTAAAAGAAATAGCCTCATGAAGGCAAGCCCTCCCCATAAGAGAAGTTTCATCCACAAACTAAAGATGAGAGAGTTGTGGAAGCCCATTGCCCCAACACTAGCCTTGAATCCTACCTTGGGAAACCCATGACTTAAGAAATTTGCCCAAATCCTTAGCCATAATAATAAACAGATAAAGGGAGAGAGGATTTCCTTGAGAAGGCCTCTGGAAGTCATAAAAAGCTTAGAAGGTTCCCCATTCATAAGAACAAAAAAAGTGGAAGAGGTAACATGACTCATAGTCTAGCTGACCCAATCTGGACTAAGACCAAAGCTTAAGAGAGTTCTCTACAAAAAATGCCACTTAACTTTATCATAAGCCTTGGCCATATCCAACTTGACGAATATACACTTCTCCTTGGAAGTCACCATAGAGTGGATGACCTAAAAGGAAACCACCACCCCATCTAAGATTTGTCTACTAGCAAAAAAACCTCCTTGCTCCTCAAAGATAACAGAAGGAAGACAAACTTTGAGCCTCTCAGCGATCAATTTAGTAATAATTTTATACACCACATTACAGATAACAATAGGTCAAAAGAATTATAGCTGATCAACACCTTCCTTTTTAGGAATGAGAACTAGAAAAGTAGAGTTCAAGGCATGAAGAATCTTCTTACTCTGAATAGATTCATGTGCAACCTCCTACAAATACAAACTTATAATATCCCAAAATTCCTAAAAAAATTCAACAGGAAAATCGTCTGGTCAGGGGCTTTACCTTTATTCATCCCAAAAATGATCTCTTCCAATTCAAGCAAATAAATTGAGTGAATAAGTAAATCATTCATCTCCTTGGAGATCAGGGAGGGGACATAAGCAAGGATCAAATTCTCTTCATCTTCTGCAGTGGGAAAATCCTCAGAAAAAAAAAGAAGAATAAAACTGTCTAGCCTCATGAGACAAATCCTACAAAGAAGAAATGTGGATCCCATCTGCATTAAACAAAGAGGAAATACAACTTCTATTGTGACAGGCCTGCATAGAATGATGGAAGAAAGCATTATTCCTATCCCCTTCCTAAAGCCAATCAACCTAATCCTTTTACTTCTAGAAAATCTCCTCCCGAAGCTCCCATTCCTCCACAACTCTCACAACCTAGGATTCTACTTCACCCATAGCATCCAAGAAACCAAAATCCTGAATTTGGCAAGTAATCACATCAAGGCTTCCGTGGGCACTCTTCTTCATAACCTTAAAATTTCCAAAACTCATCCTACTCCATCTCTTAAGGTGAAATTTAACATATTGAAGTTCCTTAACAAAAGTGTACATAGTTGTACCATAAGCAGGGCTACCATCACACCACCACTGAGCCATAATATCGTGAAAAGAAGAATCCTGAAGTGACATAAGTTGAAACTTAAAAGGAGGATTCTTGGGAATAGTAAAATAGGAAACTAAAAATTTAATTGACCAATGATCAAAACCCCTCCAATCAAGAACCTCAGAACCAGTAACCAATTTACCTCCCACCCAAAAAAAGAAAAAGAACAATATCCAACCTTCGATCACTCTTTCCATCTAATGGACATTCAAGTGAAAATCCGATTAGAAGGCTTAACATCACTTAAAGAAAGAAAATCCACATTCTCCTAAAAAAGAGCAGAAGCAGGCCCAAGCCAAGGAAACCCACCTCTATTCTCCTCTAAGTTCAACACAGAATTAAAATCACCAGCTAAGATCCAAGGAAGATATGGAGCACATGATCTAACATAACTTATATGAGCCCAAATCTGGATTTTTCCACAAATATTGGACAAGTAAACATTAAAGAAATTTTAATTTGTTCACCTAGTTTCCAAAGAAGGAGGCCATTAAATAGTAGAATGGTCTTAGAAATCCACTGGGGTATACAATCTTTCTAGATTCTAAAAGAGCCAACCCCAAAACTCCTATGGAGAACTGAATGCACTGACACTCCACTAAATAATGCAGAAGCTAAATAGATCAAGAAGCTAAACAACCAAAATTTTTAATTCTTGAACATATAAAATGTTCTTAAAGGATGATACAACTATCATGAATATCTCTTTTGACATGAGTGCTATTGAACCCCATTCCATGAGAAAATCTATGAGAGATGGTGAAACGCGGGAGAATAATGGGTTAATAGACCCGACTGTTCAACAAATTCCTCCAAAGATGCTTAATCTTCTCAAGATCCTTCTTGTGGCGACTTTTAGAAGAGTGCTCAGGAAATCCCTTCATAAGCATGTCTTGTTGCATTTCCAAGGCTAGAGAAGACCCCTTGCTCAGATTGCCAAAAACTAACCCCTCCTTTGCCAAATCTACCAAAACAATATCATCACCATCATCCTACATATAATCATTCAGAGTTACCAAATGATCCTACATACCCTCTGATAAATGAATATCTTGACCAGATCCTAGTCCTTGTCCCACAACACAACCCAAACCAATAGCATCAAAAGGCACATCCGACAGGATTCCTTCCTCCAAGGTTAAAGTGTTCAACACCTCAAACCGATTAAAGTCCTCCTCATTCTTCATGTCCTTGAATGATCTCTTCAAACCATGACCCTTAGCCCACTTAACCAGCACAAAGCCATGTTTATATGGTTCACCCTCCATCATGGAATATTTCCCTTCATTCTCGCTAACAAATTTTGGAGTCGAAGATGAAGGAGAGGAATTAGAAGGTTGAGTAATCTTAATCCTAGGACATTGCTTCTAAAGATGTCCATACTCATGACAAATCTGACAACGAAAAGGAAGGGACTCATAATCAAGTTGTTGAAGCCAAGACAAAGAACCAAGACAAATTTCCAGAGAATATGGAAAGGGATTATTCAAATCAACCTCCACACAAATCTGGGCAAAAAGAAATAACCTTTCTTTCAAGGGTTTGTTGAGCAACTTTAGTAGGCTTACCAAGAAGAGCCACAATCTATTGTAAAATATCTTCTCTCCATAACTATAGGGTAAGCCTCAGTAGACAAACCTAGAAAGGAACCCTCAACAATAGTTCTTCAGTTGTGTCAAAACCCATATGCAAGGGTTTTATAAATAATCTGACATGATTATAAAAGTAGGGCCCTCCCTCAAAAATCTGATTCCTATTAGCCATATTGGAAAAAACAACCACAAAATAGTTGTTTGCATCCACCATTACCTTTATGTCACCCTCAACCTGCCACGTACTCCTAATCCAAGCATCCAAAGCTAGCAGAGGAATACAAATCCCAAGAAATTTGCAAATTAGAGCATGTATACTCCAATTAGAAACATCATCAGCCACAGATTCTGGAGAAAGAACCAAGACCAGATGATCCTGACTCCTAGGAAAATAGCCATTCACTTTCTTCTATTTAGGGCCCTCCCCCACATAAAATGACTTAGACTGTTGAGATTTCAACCCTAGTGAAGATCCATTGTGAAACCCACCATGATTAGCCACCACCAAACTGTAAGAGACCTGCTGCTCCACCATAGACCAAACAAAATAATCCCCCCCAAAAGCAAAAAGAACCCAACCCCACACTCAAAGAAGCACCAAGGAAATGAAAGTGAATAACAACCCCCCACCAAAAATCACAAACAAAGGAATCAGATTACGAAACAAGCAGAAGCCAACGAAGAGAAGAAAGGGAGAACCCACAGCCTATTACAGGCCACGGGAATCTAGGCCTGCACAACCAGAGCACCCCAACTACCTTTTGTCCTTCATTCTTATAAGTGCAGATGGAATTTACTTCATATATATATGAGCATTTTATTTGTTATGTATGTATCTATTTAATTCTTTTGTAGTACATGTGATTTAACTTAAGAACATGTGCATTACATTTCCTTATTTAAATACTAATGTGATTAACATCTATGGAAAATTAGATGCATATTTGATTCAATTGAACAATCTAATGGATATTATTTAATAAATGGAACAATGATCTAATTGATACATGTAATTGACATGATGTGATCTAACTAAATATCCTAATGATTTTATTTAATTAAAAACCACATTTTTACTTAGTGCACACATATTAAACTAGATGCAACTATGATCTAATTGAACAATTAAATTCTATAATGATCTAATTAACATGGTACACATCCTACTAAATTGTATGTCAATAAGTAATTATCAGTGTTTAGAAAATTACCCTAAAATTCAAGATATGTGATTTTTTTTCATGAATCATCCAATGTAACAATAAATAGAAAATAAATGCATCTATCTAACCAACATACTTTAAATACTAGCATACTATTCAGAAAATGAAACGAATCTAAACATAGAATCTATGAAAATACATTGCATTAATGGGTTCTTTGAGAGATGTACTATCCATTTTAGAAAGCTTATACACACTCAATCCATAGACCTCAGTGATGATGTAGGGTCCCAACCAATTCAGGCTAAACTTTCATTTTTCCCTAGCACATCATCACATTACGTTGATTTTCATAAAGCACCAGATCACCAACCTTAAATGAATGATGGATAATGCCTTCATTATATTTGTATCGAGTATTTTTGTAATAAGCTTGCAAATGTTCGAGAGCATGTATACACTGTTCATCGAGCATCCTAATTTTTGAAGTCATTGTTCTTTGTAACAATTCTCATCTAGAATGACATTGAGATAAATTTGCAATGAAGGAATTTATAACTCCAAAGACATGAAGGCATATGCCCATACACCAGGTTATGGGAAGTAGTACATGTAGTTGTATGAATGATTTTGTGGTAAGCCATAATGTGTAGGAAAGTTGAGTATGCCAATATTTACCATGTTTAGAAACAATTTTCCATAAGACTTGCTCAATTTTTTTATTAGAATATTTCGCTTGAATATTTGATTATGGATATGGATAATATGGTGTGGAAAAGCGATGTATGCAAAAAATTTTGGAATTTCTTTACTTATTTGTTCTTAAATGATGTGTGATCATTTGAAACTAAATTGGAAGGAAGACCAAATTGTGCTATGATTTCTTCAAGTATAAAGCAGCATATGACTTCAACTATTGTGGATTGAAGGGGAATCGCTTTAACCCGTTTCATGAACTAATTTTTAGCTATGATGATAAATGTGTGTCCTTGAGAAGGAGGGGAGACTTTACCAATAAGATCCAAGCCCCACACAAAAAATGGCCAAATAGAAACTTCAGCATGAAGTTTATGGGTAGGAACATGAATCAAATTATCATGTTTCTGACATGTAGGGTATTTTTTAACAAAGGAAAAAGAGTATTGTCCCATTTTTTTCCAATAATAACCAATGCAAAGTAGCTTTTGCACCAAATATTGACCATCGAAATGTCCTCCACAAGCACCCGAATGGTGTTCTTCAAGGGAAATTGGGATATTTGATTTATTAAGGAAATGAAGAAGAAGTCCATTTAATGCCCTTCATTATAGCACATTAGATAGAATAATGTATTGTGTTGTGAGATTTTGAATATGAGCTCAAGTGTTTTTTAGAGAAGGATCAAGAAAAGTACCATTCATCTAAACTAATATTAAGACAACAAACCACCTCATTTTAATGTTTTCTAAGATTGACAAGGAGGTGAGATTATGAATATAGTGAATTTGAAATCCACATATGAATCATCAAGATACATAAGGGAAGCAATGCTTTCCATTGCATCTGCATGTTGATTATCCTTCCATGGAATATTGCCAATGGTATACAAGCAAAAAATGTTATAATGTTGATAATTCAAAGTCACAGTATTGGGATAGTTTATCTTTTTTTCTTGATATGATCCATTTATTTATTTTATGATTAGTTGTGAATCTCCAAATATATGAGGATGTTGAATATTAAGGAATAATGCTACACATTTACTGGTGATAAGAGCTTCATAATTTGCAATGTTATTACTGCATAAGATTTTAAGATGGTACAATAAGGGAATTGACTCAAGCCTGAAGGAGGTATCAATATGACACCAACACCAGAGCCAATTTGACACTTAGAACCATCAAAGTATAAATGTTTGAAAATATGTTATATATTTTTTCATTGATGTCAACAGAATGGAGATTGTTGTTTCTTTTGTCATTGATGTCAGCAGAGTGGTAGTGTGTGGATGGTTGCATATGTTGTAAATAAAAAGTTGATCATAAGTTTTATGTTTGATGTCATAAGTTGTTATAACAGTTGTTATATATTTCTTGTTTCTCATGTATAAGTGAATGATGTTGTTCATTGTCTGTTGATGTAAAATGTATAAAATGTTTTCTTGCATTCAGTGGCTCAAGAAGTTGTACTGAAAAGATTTGAAGAATGTTTTGCATTCTTTCACATTTGAAGATAAGGTCTTGTGGTTTGAAAAGATAGACAGAATCAAGTGTGAAGCATGCATGCTCCTATTTTTAGAACATAGTATTCACCGCAAAATTTTCCTGAGTTAACAGAGTGAAGACTGATTTGTTGCATAGTCATGGAAGGTTCAGAGAAATGCTTCACATTTCTCCATATTTTTTGTTGTGGTCTTGCAGTTTGAAGGATGAGTTTATAATTTATATTTATCTTCTCCCTTCAATTTTTGATTTCTGAGGAGTACTACAAGTCGAGTTTTCAATGTTCTATCCCAAGACTCTATTGTTTGGGTTTGAAAGAGATATTGGTTCTATGTTAATTTTCTTGTGCCAACATAATATTGTATGAAACTGTGAAAGGAAGGAATGGAAATTTTTTTGAACATCATTTGATGCTTGTGATGTAATTTGCATGATGCTATCTAGTCTCTCTAGTACCGCTTGTGTTCTAGAGTTAATATTTTGAGGGTGAAGTGTTTGTTGGGCTGACTTGGTACATTAATTTTTTTGCATCAATTCTTTGTGTGGTGTGCCAATATGGGATTGTTTGTAGAGGTAAAATAGGTCCTACTTATCTCCTAACTTGGACCACATTGAATTTCCCTTTCCTGTGGATGTTTTGGAGCTGACTCATTATGGTTGTTGCATATTTCAGGTCTACATGCTTTAGTTTGGCTGACAAGGAGAAAAAAATTTATGATTGTGGAAGGTATAAATGAAGGATCAAGCATGTGATCAAGTGGGTATAAAAATGTGTTGTGTGTTTAATGTAAATTCTAAAAGCAGTGCACTAAAGGTAGAGGAATGAGTGTGAATGTGTAGAGAACTGTTTAAAGTATCATGAAGGAAGTGAGTCGAAAGAAGAAGAATATACATAAAGTGTTGAAGGCAGTGAGCTAATAAAAGTGTGTAAGTGAATGCTAGAGGCAATGAGTCAAAGGTAGAAGTACAAATGTGAGTGTTGGAGGCAGTGAGCCAAAAGCAGAGGTGATCTGTAAAAGATCCTTCGTATGAATCACTTAAACAATTTGTTAGATTCACCTAAGATCACATATTTTATTATTATTGATCGTTGGCAAATTGCATGTAAGAAAGAGAATAGAAATGAACATTCAAAACATAGACAAAAGAATAAAAGAAACAATTTTGATAATGGAGTTCACCCAATGTTTGGGCTACGTCTCCGGGCTTTCTCAACTACGGTGCCATTTGCCATTATTATGATGCAAATTTCCCTATTACATCAGTATGGTCTTCAAGTTGCAATAAAAATTATTATGCTTTCAAGGAAGATTATTGCTCTTCAAGCTCTTATTGCTTCCGTATCGCACTGACAGAAAATTCCTAGCAACATGTTCATTCCTAGCTTCTTTGTCACTTTTACAATGCTTCCAAAGCAATAATAATGCAACTCACTCTCTCAAAACAAGAGTACAAAATCCTAAGGCATCAAGCCTCTATTACAAAGCCAATGAGAAATTTTCCTAATTCTCCTTCGAAGAAAATTCCTCCAAGATAATTTTCTCTAACCATTCTAAGCATTTTTTTTACAAAGAAATAATACCCCCTTATATACATGTTCATATGCTAATAAGGGGTTGCAATAATAATATTTGCAAATATTTGCTATATCTCGATTTTGACTTCATAAATCTTGAAACTATAGCGTATTTACCCCTTATTTTTATGAGAAACCCTTATTTGTTTTTTACAAATCTCATAAAAATCATAATTTGGGCTTAGGAATATTTTTTTTTAATATTTTCCTAAATTAGGCCCTTTAATTTTAAAAACCAATGAAAATCCTTTTAAAAAGGATCAAACTTTATATTTGTCCTAAGGCCCCCCTTAATTTTCTCCTAATTTTATGGTTTACATAAAATAATACAATTCTTATGTTTACTTAAGGTTTATATATAGGGGGGAGCTCCCCTTATATCTTGGACAAGGTGTGTGGTGCAAGAGGATTTTAAGGCATATGTCAAGGGATCAAATCCCACCAAATCCTCTTTGTTTAAATTTTAGACCAAACATTTTTTTCTTTAATAAATATGGTTTAATCCTTATTTTATCATTTAGTTGGTCCATGTCAGTGCCAACTCACTATTCCCGCCATGTCATACGCCACATGTCCTACCAAGTGTAAAGCTTTGATGATGCCACATCATCACTTTGACCAAGTTTGACCACAACTTTGATTGGTCATAACTTCCACATACGAACTCGGATTTGGTCTATTCAAAATGCATCAAAAAGCTCTTTTCAAGCTCTACATGATGGAATTGGTAGAGAAATGTTCCATGATCATTAATTTTTTTGGTTGACAAGCTTTAACCTCATGTTGACCAAATTTTGATGAACCATAACTTCCATGTACGAGCTCTAATTCAGGTGAAATGAGAAATGTTGGACTCATGGCGACGAGATCTTCATTTTGACACCATTTTTGACCAATTTTGAAATGATCATTTTTTTTTCCATTTTGTCCTACCTCTAGTACCATGTTTGACCCAACTTTAACTGAGCATAACTCTCGCATACGATCTCCTTTTGACACAATTCAAGTTGCATCAAGATCGTGTCGGTGAGATCTATGCAATGAAGTTGGTTTCATCAGAGTTTGAGACTATGAAATTTTTAGGGTTTTGGAGATCCACCTACATCAAGAGGAGTGTAAGTGAAGTGTTGAAGATAGTGAACTAGAGGCAATAAAGGTGTTGAGGAGGAAATTGTGTATCTGATTCATCAAGTATTGTATTCTGAGGTTGCAGCCTCTTTTATGTAAGATTTATAATTGGAAGGGAGTTGTGGACTTCCATTGGTTAATGCCACAAAACTTGTTGTAACTATTGTTTCATTTTGTGAGGCTAGATTTAGACTATAGCTGCAAGAAGCTTTCTCATCGTTTTTTTTCCCTTATTGGTTTTTCCACCTAAATATAGTGTTATAATTGTGTGCTTGTGCTTTGAATGTTTCATCTACTTAATACATAAGTTTTGGTTGATAAATTTGAATTGGACTAAGTCAAAGGGTATACTAATTCACCCCCCTCCTCAGTATATCTATGTGTTCTAGCAATTGGTACCAAAGTTGAGTTCCTTGGTGCAGCCTAACAAGTGAAGGTAGATCTTGGTTTAGAACACATGGCTCAGAAGGAGTCCTCTTCTAAGGCACCACAATTTGATGAGAACTATGCCTTCTGGAGTGTGGAGATGGATGCTTATCTCTCATCACTAGGTTATGATGTTGGGAGACATTCCAAGGATGATTATACTAAAATTTCTCATCCTATCACTGATCTAAATGTAAAAAGGGATCATGAGAACAATGCTAAAGAAAAGAATGCTATCCTAAGTGGGTTAGAAAATTCTGAATTTGTTAAGGTTGTGCAATGCAAGATTGCAAAAAAGATATGGGACAAGCTCAAGAATCTCTATGAAGGGAATGATAGTGTGAAGTAAGAAAAGTTACAGTCTTATAGAACATTGTTTGAGAATATAAAGATGAAAGAAGAGGAGAATGTAGCTAACTATCTACTATAAGTAGATAAAGTTGTGAATGGAATCAAAGGTCTTGGTGAAGACATAACTGACTCTATGGTGGTGAAGAAAGTTTTGAGAACTTTCCCTCACCGATTTGACTGAATTTTTTTTGTAATTGAACAAGCCAAGGATTTGAAAAAGCTTTCAATGGAAGAGTTTTTTGAATCCTCACAACCTATTAGATGAGGTTCAATGAAGTTCAAATTACACATAAATGACAAGCTTCATTCAAAGTTGTGAAAAAAGAAGAAGCATTTGGATCACCTAGTGATTTTGAGGGAGAAGAATCAAACTTTTTGAGAAAGTTGAAGAAAGGATTAGGAAAGTACAAAGGTAAATTACCATTCAAATGTTTTAATTGTCAAAAAATTGATCATTATGCTTCTAAATATCACTTCAATGGAG
Source organism: Sequoia sempervirens (assembly GCA_007258455.2). Classification (NCBI taxonomy): domain Eukaryota; kingdom Viridiplantae; phylum Streptophyta; class Pinopsida; order Cupressales; family Cupressaceae; genus Sequoia; species Sequoia sempervirens. The sequence continues at coordinate 3,074 of VDFB02198319.1, read as the reverse complement.
AAAATGAAAGTAGTAACAAGGGTTTCAAGAGGAACCTCCTCTTTAAAGAAGAATACTACTCCTGCACATCAGATGATGATGGAGATGAATCCCTATTTATGGTTGTTGTGATCTTTGGAAGTTCAAGCAAAATTGTGGATGAATAAGGTAAAGTTGATTTTGAAGGTGTACTTGTCTATGCTCTTGAAGATCTAGAATATGCAAGGAAAGAGAACAAAAGGAAAAAGGCCTTGATTGAGGCCAAGGTAAGTGAATGTAAAAAGCTTGTGAATGAGATCCTTTTACTCAAAAAGGAGTTGGAGAAAGCCATGTCCAAAATTCAGGAAGTTGATATCATACCTAAATAAATATCTCATCATGCAATACCCTCCACAAATAGGTTCAATCGTGCATTTTTTGGTTATTCTTTCATTTGCAATAAGTATGGTCAAAAGGCTATAGAGTGGAAATCTGAAATGAATAGAAGAAATTTTGTAAGTATAAATTACCTTTCTCTTCGGGTGGATATTGTAGTGCCTCCCTAATGTTTCATTAACTTGGTGCTATAGGTAGACACACAACTCAAAGGATGGCTTCCTAACTGAGCAATTCATGTTCCACGAGAGACTTCATTTAATTATCAACTAGGGCTTCATAAGCTTTTGACAATGTTGGAACTATATATGCATTCATGGATTCTAACACACCCTATATCAATGAATATAGGTGATTACACATGTATAAAAAATTGTAAAAGCTAGAAAAGGAAATGAATGTGTTTATCTTGCAAAATAGGGGAATAAACTTAAGTTTTTTCTTATGCTATGGGTATTCATCGCTTAACTTTGTGACTATTAACTTCTAAGACTAAACTGTAACTAATTACTCCTAGAGTATGGAACACACATTAAGCTACATAATCCAATTCAATTACAAAATCATATTCATGAATTCCATATGCATGTAACTGGAAACTATCTTAACAAAATTCTATAATACATGAATGAATCTAATAACAAGAAATAAAGTGGATAGAAATACCTCAAGTAGCCCTTGCTTGAGTTATTTCTTTCACAAAAAATTTCAACACTTACTACTTAATAATTAGTAATTTATGATATTGAACTAACTCCTTTATTGCATGAAAACTCTAAACTCTTACAAGAATCTACTAAATATTTCTCATTCAACAATAAATATATTTTTTATTCATCAACTATCAAATGGAAATTTAGCAAAAAATAACTAGATAACTAACTAAATTCACTCCTCACAATAGATCCCACTATATAGGGTCTACGAGGAGTCTTATTCCTTCTAGGATTGAAAACAAAACCATAATTTATTTATCCACTCTCCCTCAAAGATAGGGAGAGGACTTAGTGTTGTAACAAAAAACCAGAATTGAAAATTGGAAGAAGAGAAACTAAATTAGAACTCTTCCCTAACGGTTAACCGCCATGACAAAGACGTGTTTCATGGAGAATGTCATGTCATGGGTTACTCCTACTCAGAACAAACTTCTTCTTCTTGGACAATCATCTTATTTGGTGGATAAGAATGTGCTTGTGGTGACTCACAATTGACCATTCAATGGTTACCTTCACTCTTCTCTAGGATTTTCGTTCTTCAATCATTTTGACTTCTCCCCTACCACCTTTTGTGGTCCTTATGTTGCGGGCTAGAAATATAGTTGTTGCAGGTTACAGTCCTTCTAGTTGTAAGAATTTAATTTCATCCCTAAGGCTACACACCATTAGCAATCATAATTTAAGCATATAATCATACTGAATTTCACAAACATTAATACATTCACACATACAAATATCAACATATCATATTTTTATTTCTACATACTAAAGTATGGTTTAAAGTGCATGAAAGGTATTAAAGATATATGAATTCTTAGGAATTTCTATGAAACTTGGCATATTGAAATGATATAAACATAAACTAATGAAGGAAAAATAGCAATAAATTAAGTCCATCACTTCCCCCCAACTAATCAATTTGCTTGTCCTCAAGCAACTTTTAAGGCTAGAGGCTATATTGCAAAGTCATTTCTCTAAAATCAACCATAGTGTCAACTCCTTTGACTTGCTTCGAGTAATATCCTTTCTGGTTTGAGAGATTTTTCAATCTCTTGTTTTCTACTGCTTCTTCCACTCTTTTCCTCCCTATCCAATGAGGTATAGGGAACAGGAGGATAGGATGATGAAAGAAAAGTGGAAACCAGGTAACTCCATTTTTCAATGCAATAGATCTATATACTTGTGAGACCTGTGAATTGTGGATATATAATTGTAAACAGAGTATGGCTCCTTTCTTTTTAGCTTTGGTGAAATCTCTTCCCATACATTTTGAATAAATTTAAAGGCTTCATTGATGCTCCCTTTTGCTAATTCCTTCATCCTGCTATAATCTTTTTTTTTGTAATCCATTATCTTCTTTCTAACTCCTATGTGATTCAAGAGATCTAACCACTAATCTATTACTGCATTTGGATCCATTGACTCCTTCCTGAGCTATAAGGAAATAGATTATTCTTTTTCATGATATTCTTGTAGAATTTCCCCCCTTTGATTCTCATTCCTAAAATAAGAGGCTAAAGCTCTTATTTGGATATCTCCTACAAATATCAATTAATTCCAAGCAATTTCATTCATAAGAACATAATTGTGTAGATAAAACTCCCATAGTTGATCTTGCATCTATGGTGTAGAGTTGTAAATTTTTTTTAAAAATAAATATTTCCTATTCATTGCAATAGGAAGATCACTAATCAATTGGCTAAATTGAAAACATAAAAATTTCTCTTACAAGAACAAAGCATAGACTCTGGAAGGTGGCCTACACTTCAATAGTTGTGAAATTTTGTCTACAATTTCTTTAACCTTCACTTGAAGATTTTTCACTTATATTTATTTTCTTTTCTAATGCCCTAGTGTGGTTAGATACCATTTTAGCTCTCTCCCTTTCCCATTATTTCTCTTTCTAGGAGAATTCTTGTGTTTTCTTCCATAGCTCAATACCTAGGGACAAAACAATTGGTCCAATGGGGGTTTTAATTGGTCCAATTGAGCTCTAGGGTACTA
>VDFB02198316.1:0-18213 GCA_007258455.2 Sequoia sempervirens | reverse complement strand
GGTGATTTGATCAAACCCTCTTCAATTGGAATCCTTAAAATGGAACTTTTTAAGGCTTAAATCATTATATTTTCTAAAAATATGTGATTTCAGCTAAAATTCGTTCCTCTCAGGAATTGTAAACCACTATTATGACAGTACCCATGACCAAACTCAAAATAATCAGAGTACTAGATGTAGCATAGTCATAATCAATGATTCAAATCATCACATGAACAACAATGTCTAAATCTCCTATCATTAATGGTATCATTAGGCATAATCCATAATTAAACTTAAAATATTCCCCATACTAGATGTAGCATAGAGGTGGGCCTCACAGAATCCCAAAATACAATCTACAAACCAAAGTCAAAGTTTGAAATGCAATTAAACACTGAAACACTTGTGTTGAATATTTTAACACCTAAAAATTAGATATTTGAAAGTGTTAAAATTTAGAACTATATAATTAGAGCAATCAAACCTTGGTTGATGAAATTTTGAATTTAATGATATAAAATTAATTTTGTATATCAAAAAGGATGTGAATTATAAAAGGAAAGTAGAACCATGACTATGTTGTTTTAATAGGAATGGATAGATACACGATAAAGGTTTTATCAACTGATAGAATCCTCAGAGGATGAAGAATACTTAGGAAGTGTGTACAAGTCTTGTAATTTGAATCTATACATCAAATTTTAAATAATTTGAAATGAAGGAATAGATTGTGAAAAACCAAGTAAAAATGACCCTTCACATTCTAAAGTATTTTATCATTTTACGGATTTGGAAGAAATGGCTATTAGCCTTCCCATCTATATGTTCCTATGTATACATATTTGCAACTCATTGTATGGGGTTGAAAATGTTAGAATCCTATAGAAAGTCACTTATGAATATAATATGATATTTGTTGGGGTTTACATGTTTTCAAAATCTATATTTTTATATAAATCTATATATTTAATTCCCTGAATGTTGATGGATTCAACCTGTGTTTACAACTAACACCTTGTTTATTATGTAGTATTTTATATGGTCACATAAACACATTTTTACTTGTAGAAATTTGATAACAATCATGCACATAAATTTTCCTTGAAGATCTCATCGTCTCACATTTGGATCACAAGTAACAAGTTCAAAGGAAACTATTTTTGAGATAAATCTATACATTTATAAAATGATGTGTAGGAGGATTGATGATAAAAAATAAATAAAAATCTTTTTTTTTTCTCTAACCCTTTTCTTTGTACCATTTCCTCTTTTATATTTTTTTTATATGTTTTATTAGTTTATGATTTTCATGATAAATTTTAAATCTTAAAAATCAATATATTATATAAATTTTATAGATGATTTTCATCTATCTTTTTATATTTATGGTTTTGAATGGCGTTGAATACTTGTGCCAACTAAGAGTGTTATGTTTTCTCTAAGGAGTCTCTTTTCATACTAATTATTTTATTAATCATAAAAACCTTGGAATAGACTAGCCAAAGCATTCTCCGACTAATAAATTATGGTAATATTTTATTTTTATATTATTTCATGAAGACATGTGAGGCTACCCACCTTTCAAGTAGAGGAATGATGTTTTTCATTCCACCTTGTAGATTTCATGATTTGCAAGTACATTGGTGCGTCAAAACCCACATCAACAAAAATGGCACTAGGAGGAATATATTTAAGTGATTAAATAATTTTTATTTCATTCTAAACGCTTAAATTTCCTTCTCAATTTTTAAAAGTTGTCATTTAAAAATATAAATTCTCAAAACTAAAAAATTAACAATTATGAGCTTTAATGAATGTATATTTTACAAATGAGTTTAAAAAATGGCATTCGTGAAGAAATAGGAGAATTGTGTTCATGATGACAGATCCTATGTGTCAATATGGGGGTTTTCTCTAAACTCTTGTAAGCACATATAATTTTTTCCCTATTTTCCCCCTAATTTTGGGTAGAATTCTTATGAGCACATCAAAAAAATTAGATATTTGATAGCTAAATGTTAAATAAATCATGAAAGGACTACTTGCCAATTATTTATTAACTATTTTCATGATTTAAAATACCAATAGTTTGTTTATTTGCTACAGAATTCTATATGTACATAGGGAGAATCAGAAATGCATTTCTCAATAAATTTGTGTTGGGTGAAAATTATGTAATCAACTTTTTGATAGATTACACAACTAGGACTTTAGCCACAGCTATGTGAGATATGAATCTCCTCGTAGCGCTGTGGAAATTCCCTTCATCGTACCGGCTGTAAGCCGAAGTAGTGCAACAGCGCAATTAAGCGTAATCTGGCGATAATTTTAAGCACGGGCGGGGTGCTCGCATTCATCCCTCTTAGCATGCTTGCAAAATGTCACCCGCCAGAAGCCCCTAATTCACAATAACCCGAAATGATCAACAAGCAGTAATTCCAATACCTCTATCTTGTCAAAGCAAAGCGTAGAGATACCAGAAGTGATTAACAATAAACAAGTAAAATAAAAGGGAAAGCTCACGAAGGCACAAAGTCATTCCATAGCTTTTTCAATGGTGGATCTGTGAAAGATGTGTCGTTTTTTGTATTAGAAGCACAAAGTCTTCTCAGATACAACAATTCCTCGAATAGCATGAACAATTACAAGCGCAAAGTATTGTAGATCATCCAACCAAAGTATCCAAAGAGCATGAACAATTACAAGCGCAAAGTCTTGTAGATCATTCAACAATAGTTTAAGAAAACAAAAATGTAAATCTAAGTAAAAGATGTAACAAAAAGTTTACATGAATTTCTTAGTCTTTCAGATATCACTTACTAATTACCACCAAAAGATATCAATTCACAAGACTATCAAATCCAACACAAAGTTTGGTTTGTAATCTTCTTCTTTATTGATCAGATTTTGTTCGCAAAGCATGAACACAAAGTTTCACAATTTGTTTCAAAAAGGGCAGCACTCCGTTGCAAAATACTAAAAGATGTCTAATACAAAGGAAATCCCTCATATATATGGAAAGAGGGAAGAGCAAAATTAGGAAACTAATTGAGAAAATTAAGGAAAGTTGGGTGAGCGATTCAAGGAGATCTCACCTAACTTTGACCAAAGTCAAAGTGTAATTTGTTTTCAAAAGATTACAACTCGAACTTGGTGCAATTATAATTTACAAAAAGACATAAAATGTCAAGAAATATTTACAAGATGCATAATGGGAGGCATCAAAAATGTCTAACACTGGAGATCAGGAACCTTCATGTTTCCTTGCTATGGGCGCAGAAGTCTTTGTATTTCTTCCTGGTCTCCTACACAAACTTCTCATCCGGACCAACGGTGTAATCCACAATGGTGTGAATTCTCGTGATCGATCTCATGGAAGATGAGTGAACCTTCTTGCACCTGTCAAGATTCATTTTTCAGGTTATCCAATGTGATCCTTGTATCACAAATGACGCTCGTAGAGGTTTTAAAAAATTTTATGCTTTTGTCAATCATCATCTCTGCGATGGCTTCCTTTGAAGATCCGGATATTTTTCGGGCTGGTAGGAAGATAATGATTTTCCCTAGTTGTTGTCCCGTAACCTCGGATACACCTTTTCAAGAACTACACAACTTCTCTTCACATCTCCTTCAATTTCAGTGGAGATCCCTCCAGATATTGAATTACTTGAATTCAAGGTTTCCAAGGATTCTCTGCACTTTACCGAACTTTCTTTACCGGAATTACTCCCGCTTCCACCAATTTACTAAGCTTTACCTGCTTCATCTATGACCATGACAGCAGGTACTTTTCCATATCTCTGCACTCCTAGGAAAGTAAACTTTCTCCTTATCAAGCTCTGTGGTGAGCTTGGCCAGCAGAGTAGTTTTCTCGTTTGCAGCAATTATGATCTGAGATCCATGTTCTATGATCTTCTCAATGAAATCATACAACACCCTGCCTTTGGAGGTGAACTTCTCAGCTTTCTTGATAGCTGGGTCCTCAATACTTACCACTGCCAGCGGTTGTGCATTAGATGAAGATAATGTAAGTCTCTTTACAACAATGGCATAATGCTCTGCCCTTTGTTTGTACATATTACGAGCTTGCTCCATTTTATTCAGTCTTCCAGCCAAGATGTCCAATGTCACTTGAGCATCTGCTTTTGCACTTTCATTGGTAACTTTGCCAAGCTGGACTCTTGTTACTGTGTAGTCCTCCATATTGATATCTCCTTCTTTCCTTGGGTGTTGGTATGCTAACTTCCTCAGACAATTTTGTGGCCAGCCAAAATCTGTCGTGTTGTTGTACCTTGAGTATACTTCTTTTTTTCCCCTTTTTCTTCCCTTTTTAGCCTTGAGGGACTATCTCTTCTCAGGTCAAGCTCCTCCTCGAAATCTCACATTTGCTTCTTCCTGGGCTTTGATACTCTGAGAGCATTTGCCTGGGAAGAAAGGGAGGTGTGGAACTTCTAGATCACAACTTTATCACTGGCTTGTCACCTCCTCCTCAAGTCATTGTCACCCTAAAGCTACCAAGTGGTACTGGGTGTGACAAATGCAAGTGTCTGGCTGTCATCATTGCCCCCTTAGGACTACAAGCATTGGAGTTGATCACGCATTGATTCATTCAAGGAATCGATTGAACCTAGCTTTAAATGATATCAAGTATGCTGGTGAAGACAAAGCTAGGGAAATGATGTAGGACTTGACAAAAATATCAACCTCCCATTTGTGAATGTTTGTCACCAAGGGAGTATCAAGCAAGGTTGATGTTGCGGGAATAGTGGATACCTCTACTACAGGAATGCCTGTGGTAGGAATAGGTGATGAAGGAAGAGGAGGTGGGTCAGAATTGCGAGGCGGGAGGGAACATTGAAATCACAAAGCATGACGTTCGAATTTCAACTACATTCTCGTGGAGTATAGTTCCTTTCTTTTTGATCATGTCCTGGTTCCCATCGATCACCCTCTTCGCTCTAATCAAGGTTCACCTTCGAATTCTCCTCCTTCAGATTCTTCTCTTCGACCTCTTCGACTCTTTGCCCGCTTCAAAAAATCCTCTTCTTCCTCAGCGATCGGAGTCTACTTCTACTGAGTCTTCATCTTCAACGGATTGGTCACTAGAAATGCCTTCTTCATCAGAATCTATCTCCTCTGAAACAACCTTTTTACCTTTAGAGCGAGATGGTTCAGATTCTGTGGTTTCTCCTTCTAGAACGACCTGGGTATCTTTCTTTCCAACAATAAACTTAATCTTGGGACCTCTTCGTGAAGAAGTGGGAACAGCTGCTGATTTATTTTTCATGTGGAGTTCTTGTTGTTGGCAAGCTTCTGCTTCAGATTCTTCTCCTTCTGAATCTGTTCTAAAACTTTTCATTTCAAAACCTTGCTTGTGTAACCATTTTGCAGTGTTAGATAAGATTGGTGCCAATCTCTCTCTGATGCTAGTACTTTCCTTCCTAGACCATTGGATTGCAAGCAACGACTTCTTAGAAATCTCTTGTTCATCATAGACAACATTCATAATATCACCAGGATCTGTAAAATCCTTTGGTAGGTCAGCAATATCAAGGTCTCTGATATGTTGTACGGTCAACCTGCAATAATCCATTTTGCGAATGCCTTCTTCATCTCTACAATCAGCCCAGATGTCCTCAAAACAGTACTTGTGATGATAACCCTTTTGCAATTTCCTTCTGACATCCCGGTAATCAAAATCAAACCTATACCTATAGGTCTTGATTGTCATGATTTGCATCTCAGCATAAACAGATTTGGCTTTTTGTACAGTCGGGATAGTGTATCTACTGATTGTCAGTGGGAACTTGAATCCACACTTGTGAATATTTATTCGTTCTTTGTACACTGAAATCAATTGTCTTCACATCTCCATGAGAACCCACTTGTCTGAAGGATATCGTGGCAGCATGTAAGGGCAGCGAGTGTAGAACCCTACTCTCAAATAAGTAAATGTTGGGAATTGTAGAAATATGCATCCAACTTTACTTACCACCTTATAGGCCTCATCAGATACCCTTCTCCTCTTGAGAGTCAGATCAAAATTGAAAAGAAAAGGTGAGAAGAAAGCATCAATAACCCTCCTGAAATGATGGAAGCTTTCCTTCAACTCCAGTTGATAGAAAAATTTATATACAGGTACCAGCATCCGATTCCCTTTTGTGGATAGACCTGGAAATTGCCTCATTACAGTTGTTGCATACACCAGATAAGAATTCATATAGAATTTTAATGTAGAAAGCGCATTGATCAGTTTCTCATGTATTTCATCGCTGATTTGTTTGCCCCAGTCAATATGAACTTTTTCTCTTATGATCCTGATGTATTCATACATCCAATCATGAAAAGTGGATGATTCAGGAAAGCCCTTCACTCTGCTTAAGAAAGTGATCATATCTTTGACATCATCTTTGAAATCACTTCGTAGGAGTCACTTTGGCCATCTGGAAATAGTCTTCCTAGGCTTCTTCAACCATTGGCTATTTATCAGGTTTTTAGCTTTATTGGGATCAGCATCATAGACTTCTTGTGCTTTTTGTATAAAGATATCAATGTATTTCTCCATCTGTGGAACTTTAAACACAATATCAAAGAAGTCAGGGTCGAGTCTCAAAATCTCGTGCCCAAAAGAATCAATCACACTTTTTCTCTCTCTGATGTAGTGGGATGCAACTTGAAGGATGAATTTTGTATTGTGCATAGCAGTAGGGAACATAGATACCAAATACAGGTTACTGTGTACAATTTCTCTCATAGAATCAGGAAGAGGTTTCTTCTTAGTTTTCTCTGCAAAATCAACCAAGTCTTGATGACCAACCTTTGTGTCTTTTATCTCTTCTACCTTGGAGACCACTACAGTTGGCAGATAGACAACTTGATACTTATATTTCATTTTATCTTTTTCTTTTGAAGACAACGGAGTTTTTCTAGCAGTCATCTGAGAGCAACTGAATCTTCGATCAACAACTTTGATGATCTTGAAAAGAGACTACAAGATGTGGAGTCAGAACAAACGTTAGTCGTTAAACAGCATGGGGATGTGTGAGGTGAAAAAAAATGATGAAAAAGTGTGGAGCGGATGACAAGGCACACAAAATTATGCACAAAGAGGAAGGAGTGAGGTTTAGGACGAAACTGGCAAGTTTTGAGGTGTTTAGGACAAAATTTGGGAAAAGTGTAAGGGCGCTGAAAATCAGCGCCCTTGCACTTAAGAGAAGACAAACTTTGGTGCAGGGGCACTGATTTTCAGTGCTCCTACACTTGGAGTGTTTGGATAAAACTTCATTGTGTCAGGGCGCTAAAATTCAGCGCCCTGACATTATCTTCTTGTAAAGTTCAAAATGCGAGTTGACAGAGCGTGGTAATTGAGCGCTTTAGCAGATGGGAAAAATGTTGTGTAATGTAGACCAAAAAGTGTGCCCAGCATAGAGAACTTGTCATTTGGAAGAAAAATGTAGAACATGTTTACTTTTGTGCAAACGCCTTTAGAAATAGCGCCATGACATTATCTTTTTGTAACTCATTCAATGATTTGGAAACTTTCTCATTGCAAAAACCGCGCATGCTAAACAAAGAAAGGTATGAGTGGATGTGGGACAAGAATTGGGAAATCAAAAACAAAGGCGTGATAGAAGACCAAAACAGAAAAAAGAAGAAACCCAACCAAACTTTAAAACGTGTGGGTGCAAGGTTTGACACAAAAAGAAAAGAGAAAAACGTGATTAGGGTAAGAAAAAGCGCCCACGCATTTTGGGAAGACACTTCAGATAAAGGAAAAGAAAGAAAAACATGTGAGCTTGTAAAAACGCATGGAGAAAATAGTGATAAATAAAAACGCACATATAGATCACTAAGACGTGCTCAAAACAGTGTATAAAAATGAAGGAAAGGTAAGAAAAATGACTTATCAATAGAAAACGTGAAACTTTGTTGGGAGGAACTTTAGATTTCTCCAAAAACGTATTTTGCAAGTTCAGAAGATTTCGTCCAACAAGAAGGAATGAAGTTCAAAGACCACAAATGATGAAAATGAGACATAAAATCACTTTTAAGTGAGTTAAAAAGACCTAAGTCGATTTCAGTAAAAAGTGGCATAAATGAAGGCACGATAAGCGAAAAAGTAAAAGACATGAAGAAACATGCCTGAGCCAAAAATTGGCTAAGTCTAGCAACAATGTGTAAGAGCGCACTTTTTTAGCTTTCCTCGTGACATTTTGAAAAATCACTTTTATGCAGGGGCGTTGATTTTCGGCGCCCCTGCACTTTCAACACTTAGCCAAAAATTTGGATGAGTTAGAGCGCACTTTTTAGGCACAACTGCATCTTTCACAATTTAACTAAGTATGATCAATAAGACTTCGCGAAGGAGCTCATTTTGAAGGTCTTCACGAGGTGAACATAAGGGGATGCTAAAACTAACTGTTTGAGGCTTTGTAACGCATTACGAGGTGGCTCGAATATCACCTCATTTTGTGTGCTTGAACTTCACGAACCTAGGAAACAGACAAGTTTCGTAGGGGGTTATCCGTGGAATGAGCGCTACTAGATTTCGTGATAACAATTTGGCCAGAATATTCATATAAGGCAAGATTTCTTGCAATTCATAGCAATAAGGAGACAAATAGAAGAGCCTATTAATAAATATGATTTTAGAAATATTTGGGAAAATTTGAAGCCAAATATAGGCCAAGTCAAATCAAGTTATTAATCCATTACTTATGGGGACTCAATCCATTATTCTACATTAATAAGAGATATACTAGGAGCAATCACAATGGAAGGCACTTTTTTGAGAGTTGTAACATTTTCCCAACTAGGATATGATCATATTTAGGGAGTGAAAAATCAAGCCTATAATAATCCTCAAAATAATCAAGTGATGTATGAATTGAGCATGTATGTAATTTCATCCAACTAGATAGGTAACTCTCTAGGAAACAAATTAATAAAATAAAATGAATCAAATAGTAAATTAACTAGGCGTGGAACATTTTAGCCAATTGAATTAATAAATGAGACCACAAGTAACATTGGACTTCAACAAATTTAGTGGTCAAAATAATCAAAATAATTAGAATAAACAAATGGTTTAATAATTTTCTAGAATAAAAATATTGGATATCCTTTCCAACACCAATGATACAATCGACCAAACAAAAAATTCCTCCACATATAAATGTGAACACTATTCTAGATTAGAATGTTATTCCAAACATACCATAGGTAAAATAAATAATAAATCCATTTAATTTTATTGATGATTCTAACAACTAATATTTTAATATAGTCGTCACTATGTAAAGAATAACTCAAGAGGTTGAAACCCAAGTCAATGTGATAAAGTAAATAGAAGTAATGCATGTGTAACACCCCTCCGTTTTGGATTTTTGGAACGGCAAGGTTCTTTGTATGTCTGATTATGCTTATGATGTGATTGTGAACTTAGTGATTATTTGATCATGAACTGTTTGGTGATGCACATGTTATATCATGATGCGACGATTGTGTCTGAACATGCTTGGACTTTGGAACTTGATTACTTGTGATCGTGATTGATTAAATGATGTGGAAGTTATATGTTGATGTGATGTTCTTTTATTTTGATGTTATCCTTAAGTGGTACGATTTAGGAAGCCACAACTTAGAAGATATCCGATTAAATGATGTTTTATGCCATTGACTGCTATCATTGATGTTAGATGCACTGCTTAGAGATAATCGTAGACGTGAAGAGGGACGGATTGTAATACTCGGGCTTACACCCTACAATCTTCCGAGATTCCCCTTCAAGGGTGTGTTTGATCATAGCATATATATTTTGCATGTCTTACATGTTCCCCACAAGTAGGTCAAGTGTGTACATGACATCAACTCCACCGGCTTCAATGTGTGAGCGGTCCATTTACCAACCTGTAATTGATTGGGAGGATAGTAGCCAGGGTTCTCTCTCCAGCGAAATGTTTCCGCCACAATCTCTAGTCGCAGCTGCATTGCCTAGCTGTCAGCTCTGGTCATTTGTTTTAACTCACTGAAAGGGTTTATTTAATTTCAAGTTTAAAGTTTATTAAATGACTTGCGTAGTTTAATTGATGATTAAATATGTTTAGTTGCAATGTTGAAATGTGATTTATTTTATTGATTTATTTGATGAAATTAATAAAATAATTATTGGGTTATTGATTGATTTGATTAAATAATAAACTAGATTTAGTTTATTAATTAATTAGATTAATAGTGATGTATTAAACAAAATAGTGATTTTGGCATTATTGTATACCTAAATTCAAATAAAATTGAAAATGGAAGTTATATTGAATATTTAGGATTTAATTAAAGTCCTGTTTGAATAGTTACGATTAAATTAAAATAAATAAATAAAGGATAGTGTGTTTTAATTTTACTTTTGAAAATCATAGAGAAAATAAATTATTTGCAATTTGAAATGCCCTTTGTTTTATGAGAAATTTGTAAAATGCATAAAGTTAGAATTAAAAATTTGAAAATTGAGTTTTGAATTAAAAATTCAAAAATTGGTTTTATAAAATTAAAATTAGAAGTGGGAATTCTGAATTAAAAACTTGAAATATTCCCATGCTTTTAAATTATATTTTGGGTGAGTGGGAAAAATAGGGTTTTCTTTGACCAAATTAGAAAAAACCCTATTTTGGAGAAAATGAGCTCTCATTATTTTTGGGGGAATCTTGAATTTTTTTTTGGGAGAGATCTTCTTCTTGGTGGTGGTTTGGTTTTGGTTTTGGGGAAGGAGATTGAAAGTTGCTGGAGGTGGATTTGAAGAGGTTCTTGAAAGCTCCATTCGAATATGCAAATCTTGGAGAAAAATCAGGTTTTTCATACTCTTACTTTGAATCATTTTGAAAATAGATTAAATCTTGTTATGAATGTTTTCAAATCTTTGTTGGCTGTGTGTAATCTTGGAAACATTGTTTGGAATCAATTTAAACTATGAAAATTCGTTTTAAAACAAGCAATAGATCTTGAAAAATGATTCAAATGAAAAGATTTGATCCCTTTTGACAATTTGGAGAAAACCCAGAATTTTTACCATGCTATTGTGTTTAAAATCTTTCCTTTTAACCTTCACCTCAAGAAAAATTTGCCCCAATTTGGGCTGTGGAATGATGTAATTATATATAGATTTATCCATTCACATTATACAAAAGTTTTCCTTTTAAAAATAAAACTTTGTTGGGTGAAATTCGTTATGGTTTTTTTTACCAGACCTGGGTTTTGTTTTTTTTTGTTGTTTTATTTTCGTTTTAAAACGACATTGAAAAAAAATATAATATTAAAATTTATTCTTTTTGGTTGTGTGGGGGCTACCCACAGCCACCCCCCATCCATGGATGGGGAGGGGCTACAAGCAGCCACCATAGGGGCTGCGCCCCTGTGTGAGGCTGCGTAGCAGCCACACAGGGGTGCGTCCCCTGTTGCGACTGCAACGCAGCAAAGAAAAAAAAGGCTTTTAAACCTTTGTTTTTTTTTATAAAATTTTAGTATATTGTTTTAATTGTATTTATTTTATTTAGAAAATAATTTTATATTATATCTTATATTATAATATATAATATTATATATATTTAATGTTTAATATTATATATATTTAATATTAAATATTAAATATTTAAATAATATTATATATATAATATTTAATATAATGTGTATTTTAAATAATTTTGCTAAATTAGTTGATTAATATGAAAATAGAATTGAGGTTTATAAAATAATAATAATGATATTTCATTGACGTTAAAATAATGTCAAATATTAAATAAAAATTTTATAATGATTATGTGGCTATTATAGTGGAGGAAATTGATATTAAAATAAATAATTTGTAATATTGAAAACTTTAATTAGCTGAACTTAAATAGGTTTAATTAATTAGATAATTAAACGGATACATTTATAATTACATATTTATATATACATTTACATGTATATGTAATATATAGTTAAATTGGTGTATAAATTAGCGTATGATGTATATGTAAAGGTGGAAGTTATAATCACATGTTTTAATTAAAAGTTGGTTTTGTAATTAAATGACTTATTTATAAGTTGATTAAATGGGTTATTTTATAAAGATTATTTTAATCCTTATCCATAATTGAGCCAATAGAATTAAAGTATTAAGTTTAAAATTTCTCATTGGTGTCATGTGATTATTAGATAATTTAATGACTATTTTAAAAAGTTGATGTTGATCATACGTTTTATTTAGAATATTGAATTCAATTATTTTATTTGTTTAATTCATGATGTAATATAGATTAAGTGACTAGAACTTAGTTAAATTATTGATGCGAATGTGAAATAAAGGCTAATTTATTAAATCTAAATGCCTATTTATCAAAACATTCTAAGTATAGAAGACAATTGAGAAACTTAGAGACAATGAATAACCTAGTTCAATCAGGTGGTTCTAATCATTAATTATGGAACAAAATTGAAGAGTTTAGGATTAACGAATGATTCATTTAAATCAAAGGACTTTATTTGTCAAATGTTGTTTTATTGATAATTTGACTTTGATTAATTATAGGTTGATCAAGTAGAGTTGTATTATCGTTTAAATTCTTTAATGTCAGCAAGAGGATTTATGTATATAATATTTAGTATAATTGATTGGAATATATTTGTGATCAAGAAGAGATGAGTTTTAGTTGATTTATTAATACGAATTGAAAGAAAGACTGATTTATTTGATCTAAACGTCTACTTATCTAAACATTCTAAATACAAAACATAGTGGTTAAACTTAGAAGTAACGAATTATTTAATGAATCATATGAGATTGAGTTGTTGACTTATTGCTATAAGAGTAATTTATTTAATCCAGATGTCTTACAAATCAAGTGGATTTACTTACAGTATATGATTGTGAAACATAGAGTGATTGATTGGTTTAATTCCAGTTCGATGATGCTATTTATTAAAATGTCTTGATTTAGAATATGGCTATGAAATTTAGAGTAATTGAATGGTTGATATATATATGCCAACATCGTGAAAGGAAATGAGTTTATATTGGATCAATGCAAGTCATGAATACTGTGTTTGATTGGATTTAGGAAATCCGAACAGTAGCTCACTTCATTGTCTGAAATGTTCTCAGTGGTTAATTGTTCATCTTTGGTGTTGTGAAATTAGTGTGAATGTATTGAAAGTCTTCCAGATAAGATTTCTTTTATCGATATCGGTTGTGGCATGTGAGTCGTCTTTGATGTGTTGTGGGGAAAAGTGCTTAGTTACACCATGTCGTTTCGCCCGGTTTTCACGTACGGGGATGTTTTATGTCTCCTTGGGAATAGGAGAGGTTCGTGTTTATGCCTCCTGTGGATGGAGTGGTATTTTGTATTTTGTTTACCTCCAGTGTTGGAGAGGGTTTTAACCTTGTTTTCCTCCAGTGTTTGGAGTGAGTTTCCTTGTTTTGTTACCTCCTTGGATTGGAGAGGTCGTGTTATCTGGTCACCTTTTGTGGTTATAACCATGTGTGTTGTCTTAGGAGAGTGGATTGTAATGGGCGCCGGCGCACAAAGTGGTGCCAGGATAACCCTTTGCAAGTTGGTTAATTCAGCGATAACTAAATTAAACTTTTAGAAGCTTAGGTTGCATCAAACATTAAACAAGATAATTTGTGCCTCGCTCATGGGCCCAAGAGCTAGTTCGAGACTTGGGATGAGACGGGAGGGCCTAGAATGGCAAGGTCATCTATCTCGTCTTCACGAGAGGTATTTGGTTCCGCAGGAGTAAGCATGGGTGTCGGGAATGCGGTAGAGGCTACCAGGATAACCCGTGGAGTGGGGGCCGGGGCCTAGGAAGATTCCTAGAGGATATCCCTTGACGAACTATGCGATGACACTCTTCCTAAGTCAGCAGTTTGTATTTGATATTTGTGACACTCTTAATCTATTCTTTGTCTGGAAGCAATGTAACCAATGTTGGTGTTGTGAGAGTCATACCTTGAGTTGTACGTATGATCGTTCAGTCATGTGATGTGGTACTTGTATTTATTTCGTATCAGTTTTGTGTAGCCTGTGTCTAGTGGTAGATGGTCTTGTGTAGGAATACCTTGTTACTATCTCCTAGCACGGAGGGAGTGGAACCTTTTGGATTCCACGTGGTCGGGTGGCGTGCATCTTAATCCGTTGGTTCTCCTTTTTGTTCGTGTGGTCATGATTTGCAGTTGAAGAGCTCGTGGGGATCAGTTTCTTCTCATGCCTTGTTCTCTCAGTTCTTATTGTATTTTATTACCCCTTAGTTGTTATCGAGGTGGCATTTGTAATATGTAATCATTTTGTTGGAATTTACCTCATTTGGGGAATGAGTGTTGTAATCTTATTGTTTAAATATTGTTAATTGAAATCTTTTGGTATTTCTTATCCTTCGTTGTAAGTTATCTTGTATGGAATGTATGCTGTCTCATTTCCTTAAGTGTTTAAGGTTTTGGTTTATTTTAATGGTTGTTGTTGTTTGGGTTCTAAAGTAATCTTTGTCTCGTGGCCTTAGAGGTTGTTGGCAATGTGTATTCATCTTACATGTTTTTGTACTTAAACAAAAAAAAAATTGGTGCATTTAAGTAGTGAATTGCAACTTCCTCTAGGGTTGCATGGAGGGCTTTACAAAAAGCCGGTTATCGCGATCCTAACCGAAGCGCTTTCACCGCGCAAGACGTCAACAATGTTAAACTATTACTTTTTCATTATTGAATAAAACCAAAGATAATCGGGCTTAGGTGTAGAATAATCAAGAAGAAGATCACTTAGCTGTAGAAGACAATCAAAATGGGAAGTTGTGAAAGACAAGGGAGTTCGAGGGATTATGCTAAAGTCGCCTATAGAGATCCATCGCTTTAAGAATGGAACTCCCTGCTAGATGACAAAAGGCTCATCCTTATGATAGATGATCTCCTATTCTAACGCGAAAACTTTCTATAACCTATATTCCTAAAAGAAAATTTTTAAACACTTAAAATGCAAGCAGTAATGTTCAAAACTAGAATTTTAGTGCACATAATGATTGGATAATGTAACCTCAAAACCACATGAGAGGCTCATCTTTGGTATGGATTGGTAGATTCGTGCAATAAACAAAGTTGAGCTAAGCAAGTGTGATTTGAATATGTAAAACACTCCCATCTCTTCAAAGTCAGTCTCGCACTACTACTTAGAACAAAAAATTCTAAGATACAATTAAGACAATATTAATTTTTTGTCTTAAATATATATTTTATGTTTAAAATATATTTAATTTTCTAATTGTCTTAAGTTAAGACAATAATTTATTTTCCTCTTCTCATTCATTTTCCATTATTCGACATGTATTTTCATTTTCCCTCCTCAACATGCATTCTCCTTTACACATGTGGCAACTCCACCGGCGCATCTCCCACGATTTACACAACACCAGAGGGTGAATTGGCAGCACAGGCGGTAGACAGTAAACGGCAGCAATAGGTTAACGGCAGTAGTGCACAGGCGGTGAGGATCACCTGAGGCTCTGCCATTGCTTCCTCGCCTCAGCCCTCCCAGAGAAGAAGAAGAAGAAGAGAAATTGAGATCAGATCCAGAGGAATTGAGTGAAAATGTGACCGTGGCTTTGCATATAGGGCCTCCCAACAGTTCATGCTGTGAGAAGCCTAAATTGAAGAGCACCCATGATGCAGAGGAGGACTGTAGATCTAGATCATCAGTTTCGGAAGGCGGTGGCGGCCATGAGTACTGGATACCCACAGCATCACAGATTCTGCTTGGACCCACACAGTTCTCTTGTCCAGTCTGTGCCAAGACCTTCAATCGCTATAACAACATGCAGGTATGAACGATTACATTATAAGCCAATCTGTCGTAGTACTATGTCCCCCATAATATCTTCTTGCAGACACACACTGACCAATTTCGCTAGGGTTTAAAAAGTAGTACATTGAATTACAGTGGTAAAGTTTGAATTTTCTCAAAAGGAAAGAGATAAGACGGATTACAACGTGTGGGTTGAAACATCGAATTTTCTCTCGATCCGTTTCACAAATTTTCCACATATCTCTCTTCAACAACTATTGAAGTTACTATTAACTTTTCATAGATCTCATTACAATTTTAAGAGAAACGGGTAAACGTTTCAAGTATCTTAGATTATAGTGTAAAATGCAGAAGCGAGCTTCCAATGAATTTGATGATGCCATTACTCTTGATGTGAATTATACATTCATAAGTAAAATGACTAGGCAAGTTTAATTTCCTAATTCCTTACACTGATCTAATTTACGCCAGAAAAGCTTCAACCTACTTGGAAAAGGCCACAATAAAAGAGTATCTGTGAATAAGAGAAGACCCTTTTCATCTCGTGTAATTTTACTCTTTTGAGTATTGTTATCCTATTTCAACTTCAATTGGGTGGAGACAAAACCAGTACAGAGAAAGAAATCTCCTTTATGTGGAAAATTTCCAAACTATGCTTTAAAAGAAACACAAAGCAATTTCTCAACATCCTCTCATTTCTGCACTAATTAAACTCATTAGATTATGCAAGTTTTTCAAACATCATTCTTTTGCTTGAGTGCTTCAGTCTTTAACTATATACAACTGCATTATATGGATCTGGGTTACCTCTTATTCAAAAAGTGTTGATTGTTGAATTTATATTGAACATACAAAGTCCTTCTAAGTCCAGAAGTGGGGGGTGGGGGAATGCTTATCTTCTTGTTAAGAAACCTGGAATCAATTGGATATGAAGTTGATTGGAGAAACACAACGTAGTACACAGCAAACAAGACAAACTACAAACTAAAATTATATTCTTGGAAGATGGACTAATTTTCTCAGAATCTTTGTCATGGTTAAAAATTGTAATCAATAAAATTTCTCTTCTTGGAAGAGAGATTCAGTAAGGTTTGGGTCAAAGACCAACTTTTGGGTCTAAAAATTAGTTCTTTATGCAATTGCTTTCTAGTCTATTATGCTTGTATATCTTTTGATCATATTTATGCTTTGATGCATGAAGTTATTATTTATGAGTGCAAGGCCTGTTTTGAATTTGGTTGTGGGGATTATATTTGCAGATGCATATGTGGGGACATGGATCACAGTACAGGAAAGGTCCCGAATCACTGAGGGGCACACAGCCTGCTGCAATGCTGAGGCTTCCATGCTACTGCTGCGCAGAGGGATGCAGGAACAACATTCAGCATCCTCGTGCAAAACCATTGAAGGACTTCCGTACACTGCAGACACACTACAAGAGAAAGCATGGCACCAAACCTTTCATGTGCTCCAAATGTAGCAAAGCATTTGCTGTGAGAGGGGACTGGCGTACCCATGAGAAGAATTGTGGCAAGCTTTGGTATTGCAGCTGTGGTTCAGATTTCAAGCACAAGCGTTCATTGAAAGATCACATCAGGGCCTTTGGCCCTGGGCATGTTCCTGTAACACCAGATAATTCTAACTTAGAAGACGAGGAGGATGATTTGGATTTGGGGTCTGAAGATGAAGAAGTCATCTCTCTCGGATTCCATTAATATACAAGTCATTTTTTTCACTTTGGGCCAAGGTTTTGTTTTTCGTCATATCCTTTTAGAACTCTTTAGAGACAGTTAGATTGCTTCTCTTTATCTATTCTAAGCTAAATTTAACACCAGCCCCATTGATCGGCCCTGGTCATTTGTGGATAGTATTACTTTTTTTAACCTTTTTTCTTTCTACTTCCCACGTCTTCATGCTCGAGAGCTTTCCCACTTTGTAGAACCTTAAGGTTGGCGGAGTGCCTAAAAGCCTCGACTGGAGTCAAGATAAAACATAGCTGTTTACTGTGTTTTTCTTTCCCTTAGAATGCTTTAACTTATGTTTGGTGACTGTAAGGGCATTTTCTTTATTTCAGGGGAAGATGGTGCCCTTTCGTTTTGATTTCTTGCCCAGTTATGTGATATAATCCCCTTTTGTTCCGGCGATTGGATCTTTTCCAAAACCAGGATAATGGAGAACGCTATCCAGCAGGTGCATTTTTTTTTTACTCTATTATCTCTAAATTTACTGGAATCATATTTCCTGCAATAATTGGGTATTCGATTTGGGTTTTATTTGCAATGCTTAGATAATTATCTGTTATGGCACTGGTTGTCGTCAATCTGTCAAAATCAGGTGTTTTTATGATGAGTATTGTTTAATTAGAGGGTTTGGGGGATTTAGGTTTTACCATTGGCGGTCATTGACAGATAAT
>VDFB02198315.1:0-10098 GCA_007258455.2 Sequoia sempervirens | reverse complement strand
AAATATCACTCAAGAAGAAACAATTTTAAAATCAACATTATATTTTATTAAAGTCTAAATTCATTTTCATATTAATTTACTCAAACTACTCACAATAGAAAATAACTATTATGACATAATGCTTATGTCATTCAAAATATCACTCAAGAAGAAACAATTTTAAAATCAACATTATATTTTATTAAAGTCTAAATTCATTTTCATATTAATTTACTCAAACTACTCACAATAGAAAATAACTATTATGACATAATGCTTATGTCATTCAAAATATCACTCAAGAAGAAACAATTTTAAAATCAACATTATATTTTATTAAAGTCTAAATTCATTTTCATATTAATTTACTCAAACTACTCACAATAGAAAATAACTATTATGACATAATGCTTATGTCATTCAAACCAATAATGGAGTTGGAATTTGATTCAAAAAAATAAATGCTTTGGACATGTAATTTATAAAAAAGATAAATAAAAACTTGATTTTTGCATTGATTATTTCTAACATGTACCAATAGAAAGATAAGTGACATTTATACAACTATTTAAAATAGAAAATTAATTGTAGACTATAGGATTGTTGCTTAATATTTTTAATTTTGTATGCTTATTGGCTAAACTAATAAAAGAAATTGCATGCAATGTATGCATTAGTATTCCTTCCCTTTTATGAATTAATAACACTCATGTCCTTTTTTGAAAATAAAATAATAAGAAAAATATTTCAAGTGGGTGTAATTAATTAATTTTCAAAACACCACTTATATAATATTTTGAAAAATAATTTTAATATTTTATTTAAAATTTAATTTAATTAATGGTTCAAAATGTAGGTGTCTATAAAGAGAAATCTAATACCCTATTTTTGTATCCAAATTATTATTTTTTAAAAGGAGTTTTTTATTGGAGCTTTCAAGGATGGACACCCTTTATGGCATGTTCTAGAGGGTGAAACCCCTCTAGAAATTGTTGTGTAGGTGAGGATGAAAACCCTCAACTTTTTTGGATTGGCACTAAGTATAAATGGAGTTGATGTTAGGTTGGCTTGACCTAATAGGAGAACCCCTACTAAACCTTTAACTATCAATTAAAAGTTAGATTGGCTAATGGATGTTGTAAAAAAACATATCTTACAAAGTTATAATAAATGAGAAGGGGTTGCCCCCTTCTAATGTTGTAACTCATTACAATGAAGGGAAATGCCTAACCAACATGTATTATAACTATGATTGGTCTAAAAGACCATAGAAACATGATAGGAAAAGAGACTTCAAGCATCAATATAACAAAACTCTAAACCCACCTAGAAGAGATAATGTGCATTTACAAGATTGTTCTTCATGGTGTAAGTTTTCTATATTCCTCGCGATCTTGCAGGTTGTATGGCTACCTTACTAATAATGAAGATGAAGAACCTAGATAAAGATGAAAATGTGCAACAATATGATGATGATATTGGCTAGTTAGATGTATTTCAATAAGGTTTATATTGAAACACAATTATATGTGTCTATTTTTTTTTGAAAGTTTAGCTCTGTTCATTCATATGCTATGTTGGCTTAGTGTTGACTCAACTTTGACAATTGATCTAAGAAAATACAAGTGAATTTTCCCTTTCCTAAAATTTTCTCAAGACAATCCCATGATGTCCATTGAATTCTCTTCATGCTTCAATGCCTCTAAAAATATTAAAATATATAATTATGTAGTTGTAGGGGTTATTTTCCTTAGGTTCTATAATTTGCTAGAATTTTTGACCTGCAAAGATTTCCTTATCAACACACTATCCTTGCCATATTTGCTTCCCCTTGTCTATTGAGTTATTGGGATTCATCTATATAGTATATCCTTCCAACCAATCTTGAAGATATGGTCCAAACCCTTGCAAATTTGTTTAAGTATAGATTATATTAGTTTTTTAGACTTGTTATGGTTATCATGATAGCCATATAAGTTCTACAATTAGTTGGACTTGTCAAAGTGTCGAACTTGATCATCCATTCATATTGCTCCTATCACACCCCCGCTCTTTGAACCTTGACAATTTGTTGAATTTGAGTTTTTTTTATTAGGCTTTCAAGCTTGATCATCTTCTCATATAACCCCCTTTCCAACCTTGATAGCTTGATCCATTATAGTTAATTATTTATAAGTCTATTGACATTGGAGTTTCAGACATCCCTTAACCATCACATCATCTCCAAATTTCTCCCACAACTCTAAGGTTTGGCTTTTTTTCCTTAAATCATTTTAGTGTTAGGCCTTCAAACTTTCCCATCCATAAATAAAAATTCCCTCTTTGCCCCACCTGCTTGATATTCCACTTGTTTAAAAAAATTTCTAAGTAGTTCAGAGTTCAATACTTTATCTTGCATACATATCCTTCCATCCAACTTTGATCCCCCAATTTTGATGTCATTTTGGCATCACCCTTCCATCAAGGTTGTGAGCTAATCCATCTTTGTTGACATAATCTTTGTACAATACTAATTTCATCCATTTTGGAGAGTTCTTTATTAAGTCATAAGTTTGTTGGCATTACCTTTTTGTTCTCAAAGAATTTCTAGGTCTTTTAGACTAGGATGTCAAGCCATCTATTTCCATAGTACACATTCCATATTTCCTTGAACTCTAACTCCTACATCATTAGTTTTCTAAATTCCATCAAAGTTAGACTTTAGGCTAACCCTTGATCTAGTCCTAATTTCTTTCAAACTTGAAAGCCTACAACTCTACCACTCCTTTGTAAGAAATTTTCAAAGTCATAATTTTTGTCATTTCCTATCCCAATACCTATCATAAGGTCATCTGAAGGCCCTAATTATAACACACTGAAATAATTTTCCTAGTTGGGGTTTCCCCTTTGAAATTCCCCCTTCTTGCATCTTGATTTGGTATGAGTTCCTCCCTATTATTGAAGTCTAACATCCCACCTATTTTTTTTACTTTATGCCAACTCATTGGAACATCCTAGAAAGCCACATTGTTGTCGAAAAAGGATCATATATGTTAGAGAAGGTACTAATAGAATATAATTCCACATTTTCACTATTTGAGAGGATTTTAGCATAGATTTGGTGAATTATTTGAGTACTTTTCACCAATGAGTGGTAAATGTTTTATTTATGGCTCGTTTTAGCCCTACACCTACCAAGTAATTCCAAAAACCATTTTTTATATGCATAAAGCATGGATTGATGATAAAATATTTCATGGCCATGCTAAGGTTATTTTAGATGAATTCTTCTTACATGAACTAATCTTTCATGCCTTTGGGATGATTTTTTAGTGTATTTCAAAGGTTTTTGGTTGGATTTTATGCACATATTTGGATGCTAGGTGATTTAGTCATAGATCTATGTGATCATATTTTTGTAACCTTTGGCATGTTATTCAACCTTGGGATGAAATTTTTGAGGCTAAAGGATTCCAACTGCCATGACATGTTTTCTCCCTTTATACTCCTCTAGTCATATTTTTATGCCCTAGTTCCAAATCCATGTAAGGTATTTTTTATTCATTATAAAGGGTTGGGTTTTTTTGCATAGGTAAGGAAAAAGCTCATCTAGGTTTATTTCAAAATTTTATTGTAACCTATGTAAATGAATGTAACTAGGATTCAAAAATCCATTTGATATTTTGTAATGGCACTATATAATCGTTTCTCAAAAATCAATATAAGATGTTATTTAATTTAATTTAATGTAATCCATATCCTTGATTATTTAAAAGTTTTATGGGATTCAGGTAATCCATAAGTTCATGCTCAATTTTCTCTATGTTAATATATGCTAGTTCACATTGAAGAGGTGTTATAAACCTATTTATATTTCTGCAATAATATGACAAAAATAATATTTTAGGTTCAACATGTGAAGCTCTTGAAGATCTTGGATTATTAAGCTATTGTTGGGAAAAAGGGTTATTTGAGGGTTTAATCTCTACAAGACAAATCCAAGTACATTAAACTCATTGACATTTAAGGTTTGCTTTGTTGTTAGGGTCTTATTTGGATTTAACTCTATTGTAGGATTAGGCACCAATCAACCTTGAAATCCAATCATTTTTAGTCATTAAAATTAAGAAAACTACAATAATAACATTTTATTTATATATTAGTTTTATTTTTTGGCCATCATGCATAGTCTATTGTTATCAATTTTTACCATATCTATTGTACTACTATGACTAGATCAAACCCTAGAGGAATGTTTCATATTGTATTTTACAAGGTTAGTGATGTGTATTGTACTTCTATTAAACATATCTCAAGAGGTTTGGGACTAAAGACATATCCTTAGTTGCATCTCTTAACTTAGCTACATAAAATTTAGAGTTTTTTAAATTGAATGAATTAATCTATCACAAAGATTAGTAATCCTAGCTAAAGTACAAAGTCATACTTTGTGGGAAAAATTTAAATCCTTAATTATTTTATCCTTGAAAGGATCTATAGGATTACCCTCTTGAGCTTGGAAGAGTTTAAAGTGCAAAAGAGGCTAAAATCCTCTTATTTATTGGCCTTTTCCAATCCCTAAATCAAAGATAAGTGTCTTTCATGTGCAAAGTTTTAGTTGCATTAATCATATCTTGGTAAAAACCTTAGGCTGAGGGGTTAACATAGAGATAATGACCAATATATATTAGAAACTCCACTAGTGATAGAGTCAAAACACACTTTATTGTTTGCAAACAATTTTCAACCTTATTAAGAGAATTTATTTGAAAGATTTATTGTTCTTTATACGTTTCCATTTGTATTTCCCTAGAAAGGGTGCTCACTCTATTATAAAAGACACAAGATTATAACTAAATATTGTGAATGAAAGGAAGAAGATATAATTGTATAGGAACAATCAAGTGAAGAATTTGGTTGGATAAAATCAAAGGAACAACACACATGGAAGCTTAAAAATAATTTAGTAAGAAATATACTCCCATGTTGAACAATTTAAGGCTAAAATAACTAATAATGATAAGTATTCTTAGACCATATATCATAGTGAGAGGCCTACTCTCAAGTACATCAAAGGTGGAAAAATTGAAGTATGAATTGACCTTGCTTTTGAAAAGATTGAGAAATATTGAAAGAGGAAGAAATCAAAGGTCTAAGCTCATACCCATTTTAATGAGGCTCTTGTAGTTAAATTGGGAACATAATAGAATGTTATGTATACTAGAATGCTATTTAAACCTATATGTGAAAGAGATCATCCTTTTTGGTATAGAAAATGTAGACACCTAAAAATGGTCTGGAGAATCTAATTAATTGAATACGACTTATTTGATTAATTAATCTTAAATTCTTCTACTTAGTAAATAAATAGAAATATTTATTTATATTAAGTTCATTTATTAATTCCTTTCTATTTTTCTCTCCTAATTAAATAAACAAAATTAAAAACTTTGTTTTATTTAATTATTATCATTTTCATCATATTATATTTCTCTTAATTAAATAAAACAAAAATTAAAACTTTGTTTTTATTTAATTATTATCATTATTTCTTCTATCTTAAAATTAAATACACAATTTAAATAATTTGTGTTATTTAAAATCACATTTCTTCTTAATTAAATAAAGATCGCTAAAAATCTTTTATTTAATTATCATTCTCTTTTTAATTTAATAAACAAACCCTATAGTTTGATTTATTAAATTATTTATTCCTCTTTTTGCTAAATTTAAATAATAAATTAAATTTATTTAAATTTATGCATTATTCACTCACCAATGAATGTTCAAATTAATGGCACTGCCATTCACGGGAAAAGCTTCAGGGACAAACCTACAAGAAATTATCTCAACAACCTTCCACCCACCTTCCCTCTTATCTTGCCTGGTGTTTTCATGGGGAGAAACCATTCTCCATGATCAGCTCCTTCTTCTCATCCCATGCCTTTGGATTCTCCAGATAAAATCACAGCCCCTCATCCCGTGTTCCTGTGCAATTGTGCTGCCGTGAAAGCTATAAATACAGCTCTTGGGCTACAGGAAAAGGATCTCAACTTATGCAATCTTACTCTACAGGTTTTCCAAAGCATCCAGCATCTCCAGCATTCAACATTCAATCCAACATCCATCCTGCATTTTAATCATGGTTGTTTACAGTAGTTTCATTCTTAGAAGCTTTACTGTAGAATCATTCTAGTTGCATAGTTAACCATATTAGAATAGAAATTAGTTCATTTCTCATTCTCTAAGTGTCATTTCAATAGTTTAATTAGCTTCCAAACCTGAGAGCTAAGTAGATTAGAGAAATCTTTAGAGTTAGAGAGCAATAGGATAGATTTTTGAAGCTTTTTAGTTTAAATTAGTTTAAATTCATTAAGTTTTAGATGCAATATCTTATTTAGAAGCATAGATGCATTGTTTAGATTGTTTTCCCCCTTCTACCACTTACAGATTGGCGCCCACCGTGGGGCAATACCCCATATTTTACTAAATTTTTGAAAATTGTGTCCTATAGGTATCGGCGTGAAAGTTTTCGCGGGATTGTGAGTTTTTGCAGTGCGCCGAGTTACTGTTTCAGCGTGCCGGGTTACTGTTACAGCGCGTCGGGTCACTGTTACAGCGCACCGGGTCACTGTTCCAACGCGCCACGTCACTGTTCCAGCGCGCCGGGTTTATACTTCAGCACACCGAGTCACTGTTTTAGCGAGCCACTGTATCATCTTCAAAATCATTTCTTTTATCTGGATCTGACGCGTCCGCGGCCAGATTCTATTTCTGTCTACTTTCTTGGTTAAAATTTACCAATCCTAAGATAGATTCAGTTAAAATTTACCAATCCTAGGATAGAAATAGTTAAAATTTACCAATCCTAGGATAGAAATGGATAAAAATTTACCAATCCTATGATAGAAATGTCATACTTATTTTGTGGTTTTAAAATTGAACATCATGCTTATTATGGAGCAATATCTCCATATAGAGTAAATCACTTATCTTTTGGGTTTTTAAAAAGAACATCTTTGCTGTGATTGGGTGATAGGTTTATGCTCTCCCCTTAACTGGGTGCATCAGAATACTAGACTCACCATTACTTTATGCATTTTTAAGCTTTCTTAAAACCTTTAGACAGGCCTGCCGTAGTGGGAAAAAGTACTCACCCTACGGGAACGACCTGAGTGGGGACAGCCAAAAGCCATGGCATTCCAACCCACTTTAAAATTTATGTGAATTTGGGGGAAACCCCTTCAACCGTATGGGTGCTACAGTGGATAACCATCCCCAAAATCTTTGTTCTAAAGATTGGGAGGTCTCTCGAGGGAGTTTATCCATTTGCCGCTCCGAACAGAAACCCTATCTAAGAACCTAGAACTAGAAACACGCCTGTCAGTTTCTAAATATTGTAATACTCGGCGGTGCAGGGGCGGGGAAGAATCTACCCTCAAGCACTCACCATATAATTGCCAAGGACTGTTTGCTTAGGGGATCCGGTATCCACTTCCGTCACTCTGAGTACGCACCTGGAAAAGACAAAAATACGGGCGCCGTCTAGGGGGTGACATGGCTGTGTGAGTTGACACAATTCCAAGCTGTGGGCCATTCGAGTATATAACAATGACCTTTTATCTCTAGGAGTGAGTCTGTCTGAAGTGTTTTATCTTGTTATCAAACCAGTGAAAATCAAGAAGAATCATTGATTCTTAAGAACATACACTATTTGTTTAGATTCTAGGGTTTTTAAGGACAACCATTCTATTCTTGATTGCTGTGTTTTCTCTCATTAAATTCAGATAAGATCATCACAAAAATCTTCAAAATCAAAACATTTGTGGAATTCTCATGATTCGAGATTGGGTATCCACCAAGTTTGTCAAGAAATCTCTTGCCAAACGAATCAGAAAACCAAAGAAAACACTTGCATACAAACAACTTCTAAGAAAGCAACGATTTCTATATCAAAGCAGGAAAGTTCTACTCCAACATAGGACTTTTATTCATAGGTATCACGATTTCTCTAGAGGTTATACGGATGATTATGCTGTAGCTCCCTTAGATTCACAAGCATTTTATCAAAGAAGATCTCTTAGGCAACACCACAATCACAGTCAAAGAATTCGTCTAGAATACATTCCACATCCAGCCATACAATACGATACCAGACCAAGTGAGTTTCATAGAATAAGATAGTTTCTGTCTTAGCACCTCATGGTTCTGTTTTAGCACGTCAAGTCCCTGTTCTAGCACACAGCTCCTCTGTTTTAGCCGCAGAGTCTCTGTTTTAGCGCTTTCGGTCACTGTTCCAGCGCGCAGGATAATTGTTCCAGCACGTAGCTCCTCTGTTTTAGCGCACACAGTCTCTGTTTTAGCGCTTTCGATCACTGTTCCAGCGTGTAGCTCATCTGTTCCAATGCGCTGAGTCTCTATTTTAGCGCGTTCACTCTCTGTTCCAGCGCGTAGCTCCTCTGTTTTAGCGCACCATAAAGTTAGAAAAACAGAGAGTTAATAGGACATTTTGTATGTTTACCCATATCGATAACAAGGTTTTCATCAGTTCAGAACATTTTTTTTCACAGTCCAGAACACTTAAGTCACACAAAAGGAAAGCTTTACCCCTACACCTAGATCTTACAACATCTTGCATAGTGTCATTATCACCAAAATCTGAGATTTTCTGTCAAAGTTTCCCTATCAAGGATTTTATCATCCTTCCATCACGAAACTTGATAAGACTAAATCAGATTTTAAATCAACAACCTTGACACTTATCCAATCAAATCCAAGATCAAAGTCTAGAGTAAAACTTTAAACGTTTGTATGCCTATTTTCACACGAGCAGCATATCAAAAACAACAAGAACAAGAAAATGAAAGAATAGCAGCCATGGCTGAAGAAAACCCTTGGGGATGATATAGCAACACTAATCCTCTCACTAACTCACATGAGAAAGAGATAATTGCAAAGGAAATCGAGAAAGTTCAACAAGACCCTCATTTCCATAAATTTATGGAAAAGATGCTAGAGCAAGACATGGAAAAGTATCTTCTACTATTAGCTGACAAAGGTGCTAAGCTTCCTAAAGACTTTGATGTCAATCAACTCAAGGAAACAACCACACCTAACTCAACTAGTATAGAAAATCCAAATCAAATAGATGCTTTGACAAAACAAATCCAACAGTTACAATTACAGTTCCAAAATATCCAACAAGGGCCAACAAAGAGATATTCATTACAAGACATTTTCCCTTATCCATTTGACTCAAGCATTAACATGATACCATTTCCAAGGTATTGTGAGTACCCAACATACAACAAATACAATGGGAGAACTGATCCATTTGATCACGTACGGGAATTTCGAGCTATGAGCATAGAGTTCGCACACGAAGACTCTTACTTACTATGATTATTCCCAAGAAGCTTAGGAAACACTTGCATGGAGTGGTTTTCTAAATTAGAACCTGGGATTCAATCCTTTGAAGAACTAATCAATAGGTTCATAACACACTTCTCATTCAACATCCAATATGGGGTAACCTTAAAAGAACTCTACAACACCAAACAAGCAAAGGGTGAAAAGTTTCTTTCCTTTCTCCAACGATGGAGAAGGCTATTTGCTAAATACCCTAGATCTATTCCTAAAGAGGAGAAGATAGAGATGTTCATTGATAACTTAGTAGATGACATGAATTACAGATTGGACTTACAATGTCCATCTACATTTGAACAAGTTATCGAAAAAGAGCTCAAAATCGAAGAGGCTCTAATCAAAAGAGGAACAATCAAACACTTCATTGAAGGTTCAAACAATAACCATTCCTCTAACAACAACAACGAAAAGCCAAGATTCTAGCAAAAGAACAAGAATACTGATACCATGATCGATACACATACACCTAAACTAGTATTCACCTTGACACCCACCACTACAAACAAACAAAACAATGGTTTTAATGTCAAACAAAGTAGTGATCAAGGAAATAATCAAAATAGTGGAGAAACAAAAACCCAATCATTTCAACGACCCTCCAATAAACGAAAATTCACACCGTTAGGGAAATCATTGGAATCAGTCCTCAAAGAGCTTTTAGATGAAAAACTCATTCAAGTACAAGAGGCTAGAAATTGGGACCCTCAAGTCAAA